>JABUQX010101635.1:7500-32457 GCA_015478945.1 Trachelipus rathkii
ACAGAAGATGGAAGAGAATTCCCACAGAAACAAATGTGGCAGGAAAGAGGAAGCACCTCAGCGAACTAGCCTGGAGGTACCTACATCAACACAAAACTCGTGCAAAGACACAGCACCCCTTGTTCTACGCGGGCGACGTAAAGGTGGAGGTACGTGAGTGATAAGTTCCCTCGAGCAACTGCCGCTGCGGTACCTATAGAAAAGAGATAAAGCACCAACATACGCGCCGCAGGAAAGATAAGATGGTCAAGAAGAACTGAGAAGTTACGGAACAGTTTTATAAGCCTTTTGGCCTTTGACTCGACCCTAATCCAAAAGCCTGGTGAAACAGAGCCCCCCCAGATATGAGAGCAGGTACTCCATACAGGGCGGATGAGGCCCTTGTTATAGCTGGAGTAACTTGAGAAGAGGAAAAAAAGTCTCGCAGTCCAAACAGAACTCCCAGTTTCTTTGAGGCCGCCCTAGCAACCGTTGTGGTGATGTGAGGTTTCCAAGACATTATTTAGTTTATACAAAGGGCAAGGACAAATAATATTGACAACACTCACCAACAATGGTACAGGCGAAACGAAATAGAAAGGTTGGAAGGTGTCCCTTCAGAAAGGGAGGATTTGTAGAAGTTGAGTTTTTAAAGAATTAATTTCACAAGGTTCAGGACGACCCCAACCCGGAAATTCTATGCAGATCAGCGAGAATGAGAATCGGAAAGTTAAGACGGAGAGGCAATTCTATGAAGTAAAAGAAGGAGGCAAGAATTGTAAATGAGTTGAGAATGAAAGGGTGAGTCATCGGCAATAATGAGTTGGGAAAGCTTATGAGTTTAGTTGCGCGGTGAGAAGATCACTTTAATGACATAAGTAGGTTAATAAAGTACGGCAGATAAGTGGGGACAGACTGAACGCCTCTACACCCACTTGCTGATTGTTTGGGAATCATTCCTACTCTTATTGCTCCTTATTTGACTTATAAACTGTGACATCTAATGGTATATTCTTTTTGCAAAGAAACTATTATGCTCCGCAGTTATAGAGAGATTTTAAGTTAACAGAAATACTCAAGACTATAAGTTAAGTCGCGCAAGAGAAGGAGGAACCCTATAGAGGTATGTGGGTAAGTCTGTGTAGGATGAGCAGTGACGCGTGCTGCAGTGACGACTTCGGTTCTATCATTTCCTTTTGTGAGAGTTCCGTACAATAGTCGGCTACCTACGCTCAAGCAAGCTGCCTTCCTAAGTTCCTAACGTCTGGACCAAACCATTAAATTCCATGTCTACTAGTTATATAGCAAAATGTAATAGATTCGGCCAACGTTACGACACCTGGCCGCAAATCCTCGACGCCGAAAGCCGTACTGAGCACGCTATATCGGTCACAAATGAAATTAAGTGCCGTAAACAATGTGAGACACCGGTTCCAGAGACACTCGCACTCTTCTCAAAAATTTCGTTAGACGTTGAGGCTCACGCAATTTCAATTATGATCTTGAGACATAGCCATATATTCCTATAGTAATGAGATCTAAGAATATATGTGGCCGATAATCTGCTGTTAACTGTAATATTCCGAGCGCAGACGAGGCTTTTTCGTTATTTTTTCTCTGGACATGATAGTTGGGACCATAAGTAAGAGCTGTTGCCCGGTGTGGCGCTAAACGAGCTGTGAGTGCTGAGGAAGTAGTCTTATGAGATAGACGCAATAAGATGATACTCAAATTCTTATGTTATGAAGTCCGCGCGAGCTGGGTACTCAGACAACGGAGTCCACACTCCTCTAACATAATCGGAGGAATGCATTAAGCACCTTCGACACCCCGTCCTTCCTATATAAGTTCCGTAGTATTTTCTCAGGAGCCCATGCACGCCGAGCGTTATCTACTGTATATCAGCAGCAATATCGCATACGCGCCATTTGATATACATCCTGAGTGAAGGATAATGGAAGGACAATGAGGAAGGAATGCCACCAGATAACTGCCTTCGAGGTATAACGCTCATTAACATCAAGCAAAAGTGAGGTGTTCCTGACAGGGAAGAGATTGGCATTTTCGATGTGCGAAGAGTCTACTGCAAAAGCACAGCAATTCGGCGCGGAGTAAGTATTCGAATTAGAGATTGATGTCACGAGAACATGCAGCATGTAGTACCACTGTGTTGATAGTTGTCTAGACGCATTGCTTCTCAAGGTCATAGGCCAGAATAGATTTGTCAGTCCAGCATAATATCAAGGGCTCGCGTTAGCAGCACGTCCTTCGCTCATCTCGCACTCCGTATGATATGCGTACTAGGCGCCGCGCCTTCCGACTTTCTCACTCCGAAGAGGAGTCGGGGCGCTGCGCAACTCGATTTTCTAGGCAGACTCCGAAGACAATTTAGCGAAGATAGATGTGAGGGTACGAGAACGGTAGCAAATAATTTTTCCACTCCCGATACGCACGACTCTCCCAAATAGGCCTAGCCTTGATATATGGACACCAGCTAGAGACATAGTCACGATTCACGAATTCACCGCGCACAGTTTCTTACTGATGTGACCAAGAGAACAGATATATATTCGAAGTATGACATGAATAGCGTGGGCGGTCCAGTGAATGTTGGTGCTTTTATTCCCCTTCTATACTCGCATTCTAACTATCAAGTCATCACCCCACCTTATCGGCAGAAGTCCGAAGCGTCACCAAAGACAAAGAGTCATCCAAATTATAGTTAGCGAGAAGACAGACGGCAAGGCCTGCCTCGAGGCGGAGCTCTATCGGACTGCGGCCGTCCCGAACCTAATTATGTGTTATGTTATATATAAACGAACCGTTAGGGCAGGTAATCGGACGCCTGTTGGATGCAGAAAGTATGATTAATAAAAGGGTGGTGACAGGAGATTGATATAGCCTGTGTGTCCGAGAGTCAGTAAGGTTTATACGACCATATATGGATGCTTTAGAGTACGTTGTGTGGTTAGTGAGTTTTCAAGAGCGAAGCCGATGACGTAGATTGTTTGGTGCTAGGGAAGAACGAGTGATGCTCTTCCTTATTCCTTATTCTCATTTGCCAACTATCTATATAGGTTATTCATATGGAGGTATGGATATATTATTCTCCATCACTTTATAGTTATTACTGGCTGCCATATCTTTTTCTAATCTGGATGGACGTATCTGTGATTAGCCTACTCGTATATACGTCCTTTATTATAACTATCTTACGTTTAAGTTATTACAACTACTCATTATACTGTGGACGTGTATACCCTACTCATTACTTGTTAACTTACGGGTCTGCGATGGTGATCGTGAGACGGACGAGATGAGCAGAGAATAGAGAGAGAGAGAGAGTACGACGATGCAGATCCGTAACGTTACGAGATGTAGTAGATGTTAGAGAAGAGAGTAGAGAGAGCGTACGTATGAGAGTAGCGATTGAGAGCGCATGAGGATGCAGGACCCATTCGAGTATCTGTTAAAAAATTTTCGCTGGAATCGCCGTCTAAATATTCATATACATCTATTACTTTATTACTATCTATTATCTCATTCTTATTCATTATTTATTTTCTTTAGCCCTTCTTCTATTATATTATCTATATTCTTTCATATTATCTCTATATTATATCAATCTATTAATATCCTTATCATCATTACTTATTATTATATATATATATATATATATATATCTATATATATATTATATATATATTATATGTATATATTTATTATTATTCTATATAAACTTATATATCTACTATTACTATAGTATATACTATATATATATATATATATATTTATTTAGTATCATGCTATTTACTTTTATATACTAATCTATTACTATTCTTATTAGTATCTATTTAGTTAGTTATATATATATATATATACTATATAATATATATAATATTCCTGGTATTATTATTTCTTTAGGGATATATACAATAGCCTTTTAATACTATTACTTATTTATTATATATTCTATGCCTGGTTTCCCGGGCCCGTCCTGTTTTTTCCTTTTTTTTTTTTCCCTCTCACTAGTTTGGTTATTGATTTTACAGGTGACTTATACTCTATCGGGCCTACCGTTACTAATCACTATATTATATTAGGTTTACCCCGTCTATCATTACTACTATAGACCTATATTTTTTGGTCTACTACTATATGTTTTACTTATTCGGTATACTCCTTTTTTATATATTATTCTCTTTTCGGTAGCTAAAGGCCCCATGAGAGGCTGTTATCACTATATATCATTGTGTATATGGTACTTTTTATTTCTCTAGCTACTTTATATATATATTACCTATATCCACTTATATTTTATGAGTACGATATTATTACTACACCGTTTTATGTTATACTACCTTATTTTGTAGTCTATTAATACTTACTTATTTTCACCTTTGATTCAGTACATATATATTACTATTATGTATCTTACTTTATTCTCACGGTTATCTATTTTCTTTTTATACCCCTATCACTCATTAATATATATATACTAGTATCATTTTATTACTCTCCTTATTTTACGCCCTATATTAATAATTTGTCACGTGCACTCTCTCTGGCATATCTATTTCTCTCTATTTACATACCTCTTCACTCCTGCGGACGCGGGCTGCTGGCTATTGTCGCGTCAAGGCGCGCGGCCGAGCCTGGAACGCGGTAGGCAGTGCTAGCGTCGTGGTTTGCGCACTTGTTCGGTATGGTTTGATCTATAGTTCCACCACAGAACTATACTTTTCGCGAACTTTCACCTTTGGTCCATCTGTTGGCGATGGTCAGTTCATACACCTACGCGGATCTACTGTTACGCTTGTGACCTTCAGAGTTAACATCCAGCAGTGTGAAATTTACCTTAATTGGGGTTAATTTTAATACCTATCCAACACCTGCTGTTGAATTTTGTAGGCAGTAGTTAATTAATATATATATAATATTATATATATATTATATATATATTATATAATTTATTAATATGGTATTTAAATTAAAATTAATAATATATATATTATTAATTAACTTATATATTATAATATATCTTAAAGTTATATTATATTATATTTATTATATATTTACTTATATATATGAATATATTAATTATATTAAACTTTTAAAGCTATGACACCGGGGTAGGTCTCAAATTGAGGAATAATAAAACATTTCTAAAGAAAGTCGAAAACCACTATGTATACTGGACTAAAAAGTAATCGTGAGTAAAATCTACTAAAACGAAAGTTTACTATTCACGGTATCGAATTTACAATGAAGGTAAACAAGTAAACGTAATAGTCGTTACTAATACCGTATTAAACTTCAAAAGATAAACTAATCGTTAGTATATTTACGGTTGAAAGGGAACTGTATGACTGACGAGTCACCAAGTGTTTGCGAAAATTTCCCGCTGATGGAGAGTCAAATCTCCTTCTGTCTTTACTATTTCTGGAAATGGTAAACACAGCGGAGGAAGATGCCAAGTAGCCTCATACATCTACAGATCGTATTTGGAATATAGAGTTAGTTTTAATTGTTTCTCTGTTGAAGTGCATTGCAAAGACTATTACTTTTAGTTATACAAAATCTCTCTTTTTAAAAGGTTATATTACGATTCCAATCTACATGTATTAATGTAGAACAAAAGATATTTGCGACTATGTGTGAGCCCAATTATAGACTCTTTGTTCAAGTAAGATAACAAAAAGATATGTAAAGTCATATGAATCTAGGCTTATAGAAAAGTTCCACATTTCAGGATTAATTTTTAAGACTCGTCTGAAATATCAATAAGACTGGAACCATTCTCAAAGTTCATAGCTAGTTCTATCTTAGAACTCGTTCCAAAATCTGTAATTGGAAAGATAAATTGATTTCATAAGTAGATAAATGGGTATATGTAGAGAACAAGCGAAGATCCTATTAAGTGGCATGCAAAACAATTATACTAACTATACTGAGGACAAATTCTGATCACATTGAGGTCAACATGTTCTACAATAACCACCTGTCTCGAAACGATAGCAATTTCATATAGCCTTTATTAAGAGTGTCGGGACCAACGTTGGGTGAACTATTTCTAGCGTAGCGTACAGGATACATGAGACAGAGTATAATATTATTAATTAAGATCTCATCTCTTCAATGTCAAGTTCAATTTTGAGTTTTATTCACATTTTTTCTCTTATGATATAGGTTAGAAGAAGCTGGCCAGTTATCTTCATATCTATGTATTTATAAGCAACATTATTCATCATTGTTAGCTAAGAGATACTCTACAATGATATATATTCCAATGTTAGAGAGAGTGAGGATTAATTCATATTCATATATAGGTGGGTTTTACTATTAAAGCGAAAGTCACTTTTTATGTAGCTTAATAATGCCTGGCTATACAGCACAAGTCACAATGAGAGGTTAACTTATAGCTAATATTGTTATGGAGATAGATGCTAACATAGGAAACTAATTTAATGAGAGTCTCTCGAGTGCTCGAAATTTTAAGCATATCTGAGGGCCAGGTACTAATTATGCAGCAACTCTTGCATGAGAGGTGAATACAGGGGTTGTCCAAACTATTTTAGAGTAAAATCTTATTATCGTCACATATAAGACTATTATAACATACTTAGCTATTACTGATCAATTCATTAAAATATTAAATATAGCATATCTGATACATTTTCGCGTTAGGCTGAATTAAATGTGATGATGTTTCAAATGACACCAAAGTCCTCCAAACACGATATCGAATCAAACGCAATATATCACAAAGCTGTAACCTTCCCAGTTATTAGTACTACAAGATAAAAAAATCTTGAGAGATCTGGACTATATGACTATGTGAGTATATATTGGAAATTGTATGAAAATGCACTGATGAACATGAGTAGGCTGGATAGGGCATTGAAAGTGCTTGTTGGGGCTATACTTTGGTTTGTATAGAGGATAGGATTCCGAGTTGGACCTTACCCATGGGATATTAGAGCGTGAGGTTGCTACATGAGCATGATTTGGATCAATGCCATGAGTGTGGAGATTCATTCGAAATTCAATGATGCATTTTAGCAATTTTTTAAATTATAACAATGGGCGATATTAATGTCTCCAACACTATTCTGTTTGTTGACTTTAAAATATTGAAATCGAACTACAATCTTTCAAAGAAATAACCTTCAAGACTAAAAGCGTTGACTCTATGTATGTAATTGAATCAAGTAAGCACTATCAAGAAATATGACTATCATCTATTTTAGATAAACTGCCTGTTATCTGAGTTTTTTACAAATTTACCGAAATAATCTGTTGCTGGAACTGGCAGCTTATTATTAAATATCGAAATAACAGTAATCAGAACAGTTTGGTCAATCAGAGGCATGACCCCAATCCATCTCCTACGACCGGAGACGCACCATTGAACAAACAGTTTTATATCATGTTTAATACAATATGATTTTTTGGTAGATGAAAGGTTTTCAACTCAACCAGGACAGAGGTGTGTCATCTCTCCTGTACTTTAATTACAGTCAAAGTGAGCTTTTAATTTGACAAAGTTTCAATCAACATTCTTGAATTCTACAGAGACACTGAATTGATTTCCTTACGATGAAGTCCTTCCTGGGAAGAGGGGATATTTATGGATGACTAAAGTTGGAAAGGATTTCAAGAAAGAATCCATAACTTCCCTTCACCGTGATTAGACGAATGCGCCGAAATACTTGTCTCCAATATGAAAGCATACATTATGTAAATACTTGCTGTCTTCTTGTTTCCAACAGCTTTCATGTTGTAAACGAAATTTTTAAATACTGAAATTAGTTAAAGCATATTTAAGGACTACAAACAAAAACAATAGTCTGATATGGATTGCTTTTAACTCTTTATTCATAGAAAGTTGGCTTTGGTTTTAGGAAATCCAGCGATCAATACCCTCCAATCATTTTGGCATGAATGCACGAAGTTTGAAGGTTTCTTCTGTATAAGTCTAGTTAAAAATTTAAAACTATTTTGTTTGATACATATTGCTCTCCTACCTATTCCATTCTTACAAACATCAATGGAATTATATACCTATAACGGTTTTGTTAAGACAGCTAGAAGAAAAAAATATTAATTTTAAGTAGAGTTCGAAAACAAAAGACAGATGTTGTTAACCAAAGTTAAAATAATGTAATTCAAACTTTCGAACAGATTGACTTCACTTTCCACTCTTGTATGCGTTGCAAATTGTTACTGCAGACTTCTATGTGAAAAGTGATTAGAAAATAATATTTAATATTTGTACTATATATGTCTTTTTGAATCTTGTGTTTTCAAGTTCTCTCTCTTCTCTCTTCCTCTCTCTCTCCTATCTATCTCGGTCTCTCTTTCTCTCTCTCTGCTCTCTCTTCCTCTCTCTCTCTCTCTCTCTTTCTTCGTCTTTCCTCATGTCCTATCTTCTCTCTCTCTCTCTTGCTCTTCGTCTCTCTCTCTCTCTCTCTCTCCTCTCTCTCTCTCTCTCTCTCTCTCTCTCCACAGTTGCATCGAAATCCCTCATCTTCAGTGATAATGCTCTTACATCCTGCTCATTTACCGCCTCTAAACTTTGCCCGAAAATGTCCTTCTCCTCTTGAATGGTAGGGCAACCCTCTTGAAAGCTGTACAACTAAAATGACCAATATTTCTTTTTCCTGCTGTCGAATTTATTTAGGTTTTATGATATAATCAATTGAACATTCTTTGAATATTCATAATTTAACATAGATTTAGTATGTGTCTTTCTGTAGAGTATCAAATAGTATGTATGACCTGATATGTGAAACGGGAACTTGATTAGTAGTCCCTTCCTCCATTTCTTCAGGATGGTTTATGTCTCCTATATTAAGTTAGGGCAATAAATTATTTATGAAGAATTATGTATTAGTGCAGGAAAATGTTTAATTGGTAAAAAGAGGGAGAGAGTGGAGGCCCTGCTAATAATATACGTGATTGATTTTGTGTGCGAATCTGATAAGAGTTAGAAGATTAGTTGAGGAAGGAGGGATTAGAAAGTAAATATGTAGATAAGAGTAAGAATATGCTGTATTTGAAGACACCCTCGGTGTCAATTATGCTGTGGTAGCAACTAACAGTCTGGAGTTAAATACTATGATATGTTTTAAATGAAAAGGAACGCATATCCAGAGTCATTAAAAATGTGAAGGCAGGAAATGCTGCAATTAAACTCTATTCTATAATGTGATTAGAATTGAATAAAATGAGGAGTGAACGCATTTAGGAAATTTTGGCGTAAGCAAAGGAGTAAATGAGATGAAAAGAAGACACTAGAATGTTAGGTCATGTACAAAGTAGTATATATTTGTAAGAACGTATTGTTGAAGTATGGAAATCAATCGGCTGTATACGAAAGAAAAAGGTGAATTCTTAAATTAACATGATAGAGAGATGTGAGTTAGTTAGAAGCGAAATAAAGCACAAAGTAGTTAATGGCAGCTTTTCTGAAGGGTTTGGTCAACTGTCTTAAGAATGCAACCCTACATTAAATCCATATGTCTTCGCCCGTAGCTCTAGGTATATTTTGCTACTTGCTTTTCACGGGTTAGAGCTTCTCCAGACTTGCTCATTATCTCTAACTTCTGTTTCCCCAGAAGACCTACCCCCATCTTTGAAGAAGGGAATAATAATAATAATATAAATAATAATAATAAAAAATAATAAAAAAAAAATAATAAATAAAAAAATATAATAAAAAAGATTAAAACTATTTATAATATTATATTTATTATTTAAAATCATATGCTCCTATTCAGCACTCATGATATGCACTTTATTATAGTATATAAGTTGCAATTAAACATTGTCATAATGATTTTGAACTTTTAGTTACAACTCTATCTGCATTAACTCTTAATTATATCATAAACAAAATTCTCCAGTTTCTAGTGAATATTTCCTCACTAATCGGCAGAAAATGACAATGACGATTGAGAAAATATATGCCGACTTCATTATAATTATAGATAATATATATATTATAATAATATATATATGATAATATAATATATTAAATATATAATAAATATAAAATATATAAATAGTTATTAGGATGACGAAACTTCATCGTATCTTCATCGCACAATCGCATATTTTTTTTCATCGTCATCGTCATCGTCACATTTTTTTTTCAATCGTCATTGAAAATCAATTGCAATTTTAAATATGGAATAATCAAAATCATAAAATAATATAATATATAATATATAATATTATAATATATAATAATAGAATAATTATATATATATATATAAAATATATAATATATATAAATTATAATATAATATAATACCATTTGCTTAGTATTTGACATTCACAATGGTTCCCTTCTTTAGCGGGGGATAGAGTTCTGAAGCCACATATCAGACTCTATCTACCCCCTCTTTGACTTTCTAGACAACATCCCTATCCCTTATATCAACACTAGAGAAAAATTCCAATCGCACTCGTGTTGGTAGAAGCAGACTAATAAAGTTAGTTTTTGAGTTACTGTACTACTCACAATTTCAACTTCTCACAATTTATTCAACGTAATAAATTGATTAATAGTTATTATATTGATTTACATAACATACAGTCATGTTTACATAAACACCCAGATGTAAGAAGATATTTATTTAAAAGATTAAATTCATGCTCTCTCATGATCTTAACTATAAAGAACGTTGAAAATATTTGGTGGAATGTTGTCTGTAAAATGAGAGGTAGTAGTTCAATTCTTATCGGTTCTTTTAGATGAGCTATGACTTTTTTTGTGATACTAGAGTTAAGTACAATTTAGTTTTAAAAGTCAAAATGTGTAGTTGCGAATATGATTTCTGAGACGTTTTTTCAAAGTTACATTTTCTGAAGATGCTAATAATTCTGATGATTATTTCATTCTCGCTGTCCTTTTCATATTTTTTGATCAACACCACTTTCTGTGATCGCTATTTATAGTTTGATCTCATAAAGTTCACTCCCATAGCAAATACGCTTATGGAGCACAGACGCAGCTTTACACAAGAGATTAAATTCGTAGAATACAAAGTGTAAGAGAATCCAACAAACAGAGTGGAGACAACTAGACCACACAAGAGCTGGGATACCTAATGTAACACATACCAAGTGTCCACAGCAACCCAGGTTCTCTAAGTTCGTAAAGTTGTGTAACCTTTTAATTCCTCGACCCTCGCGCAGTACCTATAGGATAATGAATGCACAACATCGTCTATGCGTTTTTTCGCGCTTCGCAACCAAAACATTACCATGTGACTTTAATTCACGTTTATCTCTAGAAGAGCTCGTGACGCAGAGCCTCGTCCAGATATGGAGCATAGTCCATACATGGCAGGGACCTTGTATAGCGGAGCAACGGAGAAGGAGGAAATTCACAGTCTAAACGACTTCCCATTCTTGAGCTCCCAAACACCGGTGCGAAGTTCAACATTTTTTTCATTTTAAGCCAATGTTTATATATCAACAGGAAACACAACGTCGAATAGAGATAGGAAAGTTAGAAGTATTTTGGGAGAAAGGAAGATTTGAATGTTTTAAAGAATGAATTTCCAAAGTATCATCATATCACGAAATACAATCGGAATATAAGACGTAATGGCAATCTATAAGTAAAAAGATAAAATTGATAATAATAGTTAAAGAAATGAAGTGTACCAAACACAGAACCATGATGAATACATAGAATAAAAAGTATAATAGACAGAACCTGAAACCACTATGACAGAAAAAAAAGTCGCCCATCAACAAAGTCATATGACATAAAAACTAACATAATAACAACGGAAGAGAAACCCAAAGAGGAGGCTGCAGAGCCAGACGCTCATACTCGGTCAAATCTTTGAATCAGCGCCACCACCAAGTCTCACCCTAATCTAAGGAGCGAAAAACAAATCTAATAAGTATATCCCAGTAACTTCGTGCAACTGATAGCGTACTGTCGATCGAATATCCACATCTAAAGTGAGTTAAGAAGTTTCAATAGAAATTAAAGCTACAGCATAGTTAAGAGATCAGACGCTCCGTTTCGATGGTTGGAAGTGACTCCAACACTTACAATATAGTTGAACCATAGGAGACTAGGTTGAGGCGACCAAAACCTCTCATGAGAAGTAGCACCAATATCAGACAAAGAAAGAGATTACGAATCTTACTAAAATTGTCAAGTAAAAACAAGAGTAGCTTTTCTTATAAACTCGCTTCGTAAGGTCCCGCAACGATTCTATGAATGAAATTAGCAATATAAACGAATTTCCACCCCCGAGCACGTTACCAAATCAAGATCACACGATCACTGTTAGAAAAAAAGTAGTTATAATATGAAAAAGTTACAAGAAATAACACTCCACGATCAACGATACAGTCCCCTTATCTTTAAATCTTTAGACATTCATTCATTATTCTTTTCAAAAAATCTTGTACTCGTCTCAAATGAAACCAACATCTTGTTTGTAAAAAGAATGCAAATTTTAAAATCTACTACACCAATATCACCCTTTTCCAAAGAAATTCTTTCATTATACAATAATTATATATTTTATTGATATTATTATTATATTATTATTTATATTATTATTATTAATTATTTATATTATTATTATTATATTATATTTATATTTTTAGACTTAAGTACAAAATCGTATTCATCGCTAATAATATTTCGTAGGTGTTGAACCCCTACCCCTGCTACAGCCAATATATAATATGATATAATTATTTATGAAATATATATATATATATATTTAAGAGATTATAGAAGCCCAGAAGAGGATCAGATCTTGCCTTTATAGAATTGATACATAAGTTATCTTCCCTTGCACTTAGAAGATAATAATTTATCTGCACGAGAGAGCTCATATATGTCGAATTTTTAAACCAGAACACTGTTTCTCTAGAATGAACTCGCTTAAAAGTTCTTGGAGGACAAAAGGTGAGATATATTGATCAGATCTGTACCCCGAATTGAGATCGTTAAACTTGAGATTATATTGAAGGTATTATAAAAGTCGAGATGCATCGTCTCACATTGAGAGTAATAAAGATGATAAGAATATATAAGGTGTGGCTCTGGAGTAATCGTGCAGTAACGGCGCCATTCAGTTTAGCTTGGCTTCATCTTGGAGATATAACTTAGACCGATTACACTACTCCATCCTGTTCAGTTCGGTCAGTCATTAATGCTGAATGGCGAGGGCTTCGTTGGAACTCAGGAAAATTTAATTTGCTAAGTTGATGCAGCACGGCCCATCTTACTGGAATAATATAATATATGAGAGCATCGATTCCAGTATACGAAGTGCGACACTGGATATACGTTTAGAAGCTGTACTATTAAACTGCTGAATACATTAGAAATAAGGTCGCAATCTTACGATAAACGTCGATTTAAGCGATATCCATTATCCCTATGATTCAGAAACGAGGGCTATAATTCTCTAAGGCTACTTACGTAGATATCAATGTGGTCAAGATTTAGATAGTTATGTGTAATTCATTGTTTAATGGTGGAACGATTTGAGACTGTTATTGGCGGTACTAGTAAATGACTCAAACCGTCTATATAATTTCGAAGTTCGAGAGTAACGGTTGGTTCGGATTACTTATCGATTTGTTATAAGTTATAACGTAACGCAGCCTGATTATATATACTGTAGTCTGGCTTTTTCTTGAGTTCGGCTTCCTCTTTCTTGAGTTGGCAATTAACATTTCAGCATATCGTTCAATTACTTATATGAAAGATTATTGAGATTTCTTTCAGCATCTTATCTACAAGTCTCAGCATACTACTAATTTGCTTTCATTTGAAGTTGCGCCTAACTGGTGTAATTGAAATTAAAAGAATGATTTATTCTTGCTTCTAATCTTAAGGTTCTTGGATATAAATGAAAATAATTTTTTAATTGTTACGTCTCTAACACCCTCTACAGACACTGTTACTACAATAAATCCTGTAAAATTATAAAAGAATATTATAATAACAATGAATAAAATTTCAGAGTCGGAAAGAGGAAGATGGTTTTTCTATTTTCTAAATATTATTATCGGTATGATTTATTAAGTGATATTGATTCTAATACTTACGAGTTCATAAACAAACAAAAACAACAAAATTTCAAAAAACTGCAAAAATTAATAAAAAAAAATCTTAGCCTCTGACGGATCTGTTGCACACTCTCTTTCGCAAAAGGAAAATCTCTTCGGCCTTCTCTTTACTGTTAATTCCACCCTGGAAGATTCTGGTATCCCTCTTCTTACTTCTTTTCTCCTCAGGTGTCCCATGTTTCTATTTGTGATTACACATGATCAGGTGTATAAGATCCTGAGAGAAATAAATGCAGTGGTTAATATAGTAGTGAATATGGAAAAATTAGTTTTCAAAACAAAATATTAACCTAGTTAAGATTCTATAAATTTATTGACTTTAAAATTTATAAAATATCTAAAATTTTGCTATATAACTTCAACACTAGTAAAAAGTCGAATGAAATTTCTGGCTACCATTTTGGAAGTACATTTCGATTTCTACTTTGATGGTAAGTATGACTTTCCAGCTCACGAAGATAACGGTGACGTACTTTCCTATCTCACTGACTTATGGTCTCCTGACTTCATTGACTATTGGAGTCTTGTTGTTGTGTGCTTGACATATCGATAGCTTCGAAGAAATATGGCACGAGATCATGAAACCAGCTCATCATATTGTTTTCACCCCTGAACATAAGTCTAGTTTTCTCTCCGATCACTTCATATCAGCACTTGTTGATGATCTTTCCCCTTTCCTGCTAATTGTGGTGTCGTTCTGTTATCATCGCAACTTTATTCTTACATTTTATCGACGATATCAAACTGTTGACTTCTAACTCTGTTCTTCTAACCCGAGAGCTAATTATCAAGGGCTCTTCTTTTCAAATCTTTCCGGTCATTTGCCATCTAGAATTGTCTTCTTCTAACAGCTTTCTCTGATTTGATTTAATCTCTTCTAAAAACTAGTTTCTTAAACCATGCTCGCTATAAAAAACCACCAGCAACTTTCAATCTCCTTCGACGGCTCTATTGTCTCGATCTGTGAAAACAATAAACTATTTTCGGTCTGAGAGATAAAATTTGTCTTTGAGAACCTCATGACACTCACAAGTGTTTATAGATAACCTCAAGAAGCTTAGAGTTTGTAGGCTGCAGGAAAAATTTTAATCCTTCATCCAGTACTCGGCAGTTAAATTAAAGGCTTATTTCCGCTTTGGAAAGTATGTTCCACATTTGAGGAGTTCGACTGCCACTCCCTTTTGGACAAGTTTGAGTTTAAGGGACTAAAAGACTAATAAACTGTTTCCTACTTTCAGTCTATCTCTGCGATGTGAGGTTGAAAAACTATCTATTATATAGGTACTGATAGTTGGCATTGCTCGAAGGGAATTAACAATTCTCTACCACTATTGCGCGTTCTCCCGGTAAAAAGCCAAAAGACAAAGGTTTCTTGCTTGGCAAGCACTTTGCGTGAGAATTAAAAACTCAACGACTGCGCTCGTTGTGTGGTGCTCGTTTTTGAAATCCTTGATACACTGTTCATGCCCTTTATTTTCTCTTTATAAAGCTTTGATCTGAGTTACACTAAAAAATGCGTTGATTGGGCTTGGTGGGTTATCATATTCTAATTTTCTTCCCCCTCAAAAAGGCATGCGGCCTGAGGTTGCCATATATATTATATTATATATAAATAATATACATATAATATATAATATAGTATATAATATATATTAATATTATAAATATATATATATATAATATATATAATATATATATATGTATATATATATACTGATATATAAGTATAATAACTATATATATATATATATATATAGAGTTATATATATATATATTATTATATATTATTGTATAAAGATAATATAGTATATTATATATTATTATATATTATCTATATATATTATATTTATATTATATATATATATAGGTTTCAAACCCACCTCATCATGTGAAATGTTAGAACGGAACAAGAATTGTTGGAAACTTGTAAGAGTATTTCTACCAATAGTGTCAGATACCAATTACTGCTAATGAATCCTTCGAATTTTGACAATTTTTCGGCCACAGGATCCATTTACTCCTAACGCTGACTTTTTTCACAGAAGTTAATTAAATTTAGTGTAAAAAATAATAATAAAATAATAATAAATAGTATTTTTCAATTCAATTCATACAAATTTAAATTGGTATTTTCTTGAATTAGGATTAGGCGACGTACGGCCGAGAGTGATTGCAGCGATATACAATTTACTCTGTGGCTGTGGGTGCGATGTGCTGAGTGGTGGTGGCCTGAGCTCAATTCTACTGATTATATATAGCTATATATATATATATATTCAATTTATATATATATTATATATACTATATATTATATATATACATTATAATTATTATATATATATATATATATATCATAATATATATTATATATAAGTATAACATAACATATTATCTAGCAGGGCACAGGGCATCTTCATCTCTGTGCATCTCCAACATTCTTAAATCCTTACAATACTGAGCCCTAAATCTTAATGTCTTTTCATAAACCCACCATATACAAATTAAAAACCAAAGAAGACTAGAAATGCCTGCTCAACTCCACTATTATATAAAACAAACAATTTAACTTATTTATTCCTTACATTAACGTTTCATATCGTCCTAATATTCATGACTTTGAATCCATTCAGGAGCATTCCAACACACCATATATCTAAACTGCCACTGGAGTTTTCTTTATTTAATACTGTTATATGACTTTTGGAATTATCATGAAACAAATAATTTTTTTCTTCGTACAGATTCATTTCTTAATCATTTTTTTTTTCAATGTAAAATTTATCTACAACATCTTTTACAATTCTAAGTGAGCTTCTTCTTTTCTATCCTTGATAACACAAAAGGCTTCAACTAAATACTAATAAACGAGAGTGATAAACCTAAAACATACTTATTGCCACTTACCTAATAGAGGGTACTATTACTGGTCTCTTCCAATACTGTCCACAAACGCTTTGTACACAACTTCAATCGCCTTTAATCTCCATACTCTTCTCCGGCCCTGTTATTTTATCAATGCCTGTCGATTTACAAATTCTTCAATTTCTCAATCTTCCAGTATTATCTCATCTTATAGTTATTTCAGTGTCACCAAAATACCTTATTTTATCTTTACCATCAAATCCACATTCAAGTATCATCTCTTCTTACTGCCAAATGTTATGCATATTTTTCGAAGTATTTACCCTATAACACTTCTCTTACAATCATTTTCAGTGAGTTAGAAGGCACAATCCTGTTCATTACTGCTATATATACTCCTTACTTGTCATTCTTACTTTCCGCGCTCTCAAAACTTACATTCTCTTTATAAGTCTCCATTACGTATGCCCTTCCAAACTGTTTAATATTACCTATTAACCTCTCTACGTATGCAGTTTATTTCTCTTGCTTTTTCAACTCAAAATTTCGAAATAACTTTCTTTTGAACTCATCATTGACTTTATAAAACATGTCAACCACGCTCCTTTGTCTAACGTTTTGGCATCACTTCATTCATGTCACTCACTGTTTTCTTCTTGTCCTAATTTTGTAGGCTACACACAACCACCACACCACACAGGCACACACAGACACACACACACACAACACACACACACACACACACACCAGAGTGCCCTTACAAGTACACTTTGCAGACACACGGGTAGAGTCACATAGACACACACACCATCACCATGCACAGCATATATATATATCGTATAGTATATATATATATATACTATATATTATATTATATATATAGTATATATATGTATATAATAATATATTATTATAATATAGTATATATTTATATATATATATATACGTTATATATTATATATTATATTATATTATATACTAATATATATAAATTATATAATAATATATATAGTATATAGTATATATATATATATATATCTATATTATATATAATATATATAATATTATATATTATAAATATATAATTTATATTTAATAATGATAGTATAATAATAAGATATTATTTTCCATATAAATTGTATAATATAATAGTTATAAGGCTAATTCTAGAGAATATGTATTATTTCTTATATATAGTGCAGTATAAATATATTCGAACCATGTGAAATCATAATCGATAAACCATTTTCATAAAATATGAGAAATAATTAGTTTATCAATTATAAATACATAATAAGTGAATTTTATTGATACATAAATAATTGTGGAGTGGCATAATTATCAGTATATGTGCTCTTTGGACTGGAATTTGCGAGGTTTTGCTTTGTTTTTTGAAGAAGACGTATTCAAGGATCATCAAGGATTTGCAAGTGCAACTAGTAAAGAAGAAAATTAAATACTGAGGTTGTAAGAAACACATAGGTTAGAATAAAGTAGTTTGGTAGAAAACAGGAACTACTGTAATAATAAGAGTGTCTTAAGATAGTTAGAAGGTATTCAATCAAGGAAGATTATCAAGCAAGAAAGTATACGAAGTGTAGAAAATCAAGGAACTAAGGAAGAGTATCTTCACAGCAGAAGGAGATATACTCAGGTCCTTTTGATTTTGATTTGATTTTGATTGGATTTTGATTTTGAATTTTGATTTTGAACATATCGAACTCTGAGAAGAAGAGGAGTGTTTTCAACATTAAAAGAAAATCCTGCAAATAATTATATAATTTTAAACTATAACATAATTTAATTAAGTTTTTGGATAGTGTAATTCGATGAAAAATATAGCATTTAGAGTATTTTTCTAGGGTGTGGTTGTTTGAGCGGGGTTGGAAGCTTGAGGTATTGGGAAGTGCCTCAGTTTGTGGGATCCCGGTAAGCGTGGCAGCCAAAATCAGTGTGGGATAGTAGGAGTGAGTGGTGAATATAGAGGGTCAGATAAAAAGAACTAAGGCGGGTGTAAAGAGATAGGAATGGGTATAAAGAGATAATTATAGTGGGTTGTATGAATGTGAGAGGGATAATTGAGGATCTGAAAAGGGAAGAAGTGGGTTGATGTTCGAAGAAAAAAGGTTTGATGTGCTAGGGTTGACAGAAGACAAAGCTAAAGTAAAGAATCTAAACTAAACCTAAAATTTAAGGGTATGATTTCGGGGGTGAAGGAGAGAGTGAGGGCGAGGGAAGGGTAGGAATAGTTATGAGGAAGGGAAGTAGGTTTGGATACAAGGTAAAAATGTGCAAATAGGTGAGTTGAGTAATAATGTGGTTAAGTGAGCATTTGGGGGGTGCGAATTTGGTTTTTTATATGCGCGTATGCACCAATAAATGGAGCGAGGGAGGAGGAGAGAAAGATTTTGGAGTGATTTGAATGAATGTTGGGAAAGTTGCGGGGTTAATGATAAAATTTTGTTTATTAGGAGATTTGACTGCAGGAGTGGAGAGAGGAGATGGGAGAATATAAGGCGCATTTGGTGTGGGAACGAATGATATGAGAAGTCTGTTAGAAGGTTGTGTGGTTGATAGAAGAATGATATTTGGGAAACTTGGTTAAGAAAGTGAAAATCATAAGTACACATGGAAGAGTGAGATAACGGGGGGAGGGCGATATTTGGATTTTGTGTGTATAAATAGAAAGGATAGAGGCAATATAGATTTAAATTGTATTCAGAGGGGCATGTGGGTTTTCTTGATCAATAATTTTGTGGTTGCCTAGTTAAGGGTAGGAGGGAAAGTGAGGGTAGAGAAAGAGAAATAAAAGAGGAGAATATGAGTCATAAGGTGGACAAAATTAGATTAGACAATGTGTATGTGCAGGTAGAGGAGGGTATGGAGGATATGGTAGAGGGGGAGGAGGAGGAGGAAAATTAGGGAAGTGGAGGAGGAATGGAAGAGATTTAAAGAGACAATGTGAAGAGGCCTAGAAGGATATGGTGGAGTAAAAAAGGTGGGGAGCAAGTAGAGGAAACGGAAGTGAATTGGTTGGAGTGATGGAGGTGAAAGGTTGGTGAAAAAGGAAAAAAGAGTCTATGTAAATGGTGGGAATAGTAAAGGGAAAGCGGGAGAGATAGAAGGGTTATAGAGTGATGAACGAGGAGTGGAGAAGGCGAAGAGAATGCAATACAGAAATGGTGTAGAAAAGTGACAGAATATTTTGAAACAGGGAGCAATATTCTGACAGAAGTAATAAAAAAGAAGAAGATGGAGGGGTTAGGAAAGGGTTAAGGGAGAGGAAGGGAAGGATAGGAGGTGAGGATAGGGTGAGGAAAAAGATGGGGGAATATTTTAAGGATTAGAATGATGGGTGTGAGAGAGATGAGGAGGATTTACAAAAGGTGAGGATGGGGGGGGAAGTGGGGCAAGGGGATATGAAAATACAAATGGAAGAAATTATTAGGGAGTTAACTAAAGGAATAAAGGAAGTCTAGATGTGTGAGTATGGAAATGTTACAGATGGGAGGCAGAGGTGAGGAATGGTTGTATAGGTTTATTAAATTTATGTGAGAGGAGAGTTCACGGATTGGGAGATGGTTGTTTTTGGCTTCCCTGTATGAAGGAAAGGGGATAGGATGAGAGTGTGAATATAAGAGGTAATTTGGTCTTTGAGATGTAAATTAGGGTAAATGTGTATGGAGAATAATCTAATTGTAATGTGAAAGATTAACGGAAGAGAGAAGGGGGGAAGAAAAGAGTATTAGGGGTGGGAGATGGGATGTGTGATCAAGTTTCACATGGATAAGATGCTTGTGGAGATAATGGTATAGAAAGGAAAGGAAAGGTGTATGGGTGTTTTTTAGAGTTGGAGAAAGCATATGATAGAGGGAAAAGGGGGGAATTATGGAGGTTGCTGGAGGAAGATTGGAATTAGGGGTAAATAGGTAAAGGTATTAGGGCCCTTTATAGAATAGCAGAAGTTGTGTGAGAGTATTTTTAGGAGGTGGGAGTGAGCATGTTTGGGTGAGGAGGGTTAGACAGGGATGTGTAATGTCAACCGGTGGGCTTTGTACATTTGTATTTATGGAGAGTGTGTGGCAGAGGAATTGTGATGAGGGAAGGGAGAGTGCGGTGGATTGTGATTGGATAGTGGTTAGATAGGGAGCTGGAACTATATACATTTGGGATGATGACTGCGTTTAGTGGACGAAGAATTCAGAAGGAGCTGTAGTATTTAGTGAACGGAGTCTTGAGAGAGAGTTTGTTTTTGGACAAAAGGGTCTTAATTAATTCATGAAAGATAAAGTGTATGTGTTGAGAGGAGGAATCAGATGAGGGGATGGGGTTAGGATTAGAGTAGAGCGTGTAGTATTGAGAAGAAAGTAAAGTGTTTTCAGATATTTGCGGATGGATTTGTAAGGAAGGAGGGAATTAAGGAAGAGATAGCATGAGATGCGGAAAGAATATGGAGCTATTGAGTGTGATCTGAGTGAATTTATGGAAAGGGGGGATTTATCATTAAAGTAAGATAAGTTTTTGAAAAGATTTGTGGTTCCAGCGGTACTTATGTGGTGTGTAACTGGGGGTTGAATGCAGGTATCCAATGAAGAAGTTGGAAGTGTTTGAGGTGAAAGGGTGAGAGCGGTTTGTGGGTTAGTAAAAGAGAGGAGGATTAGATAGGTGATAAGAGACAGATGTGAAATGTGGAAGAAGGATTTGTGAGAAGAGCTGAGAGGAAGTTTAAGTACATGGTTTGGACATCTGTAGCAGATGAGGAACAGAGGTGTTAGAGAGTTTGGAGCGAGGGGATAGGAAGGAGAGGAGAAGGGGAGACCAAGAAGGTGGATGGATGGAATAAAAGAAATGCTGGAAGAGAGAGGTATGAGGGTGGAGGAAGGTAAAGTGTTGGTGATAGATAGAAGGAATGGAGGAGGTGGGTGATGGGGAGTCTGAAGGAAGAATATGAGTTAGGGAACTGCACGTACACACGCCGCTTAAAAGGCGAATAAAATGTGTTATTAATAATATATATATATATACTATATATATATATACTATTAGAAATATATATAGTAATATATATATATATATATATATATAATATAATATACATATATATATATATAGTATATATATTTATATTTATATATACATTTATAATAATATATAATATGTATATACTATATAATATATTATATTCGTTATAGTATATAATATATATATATATCATATATATAATATATATTATATATTATATTATATAATTATGTATATATAAATTAGTATATAGTATATATATATAGGCTATTAATACTTAGTATTATATATATAATATATTATATATATATATATTATATATAGTAATAGTTATATATATATCTATATTTCTGTTAACAAAGGCTTCCTTTAATTGCGTCAGATTTTTTCAGTTTCACCTTTTCCATTAATGATTTATTTCAGAGCAACTTACATACTTTACGAGCTATGTTGCCATTGTTTACGTATCTGTCCATCTCAATTCTTGCCAACGATCCCATGCTTATCTCATTTCCATCTCATCCAAGGCCGCAATAACGATAAATCTTACCTAAAACAACTTAATGATCCGAGTAATCCATCCCTAACATGACTTCACCTTGATTAAATTCCATTCACTACTTCAACATTCTTTGCCTTCGCCAACTAAAAATCCATGTCATGCTTTTTACTTTGATACATATCTACTACACACGACTCAGTATATTCACAGAATTACTCCGTTGTGTTTGAAGAAATATAGGCTTGCCTATGCAAATCCTCTTCTCATCAACAGAAAATCAATCATGCTTCTACTTTTATTTCCAATAGAAGAATCCAAAGTATTGTTTATAAAGAACTCATCCTTACTTTTACGTGCTTAGTCCAAAACTTAGTGGGTCCAACGCAATCATTTTCTGAAAGCTGCCTACTCATGCCTCTATCAAATATATGCTTTAGATTGTGGTCCGAGAAATCGAACTCCCTTCAGGATTCTTCAATGGGACCCATTCACGTGTTACAACTGCAATCCTTTGGTTTAATAAAGCAAGAAAAATAAAATTGTTTCCTTCTAAACACATCCATGCCACTCTCTCATACTCCTCAACATTTATTCTGCTGAATTTCCATTTAACCATATGTTATTACAATTCGGCGAAAGATACAAGTTGTTTATGGCTTTGCGCCTGATGCTACCGAATCCTGAAGAAAAATATAGATTAGACTAGTGGTAGTTGGAATGCAACCCCACTACCAGTTTCCTTTTCGCTTTTTACGTTTGTTTCTTTTCTTGTTTCCTGTCTTCTTCACAGTGATATCTATAAAGAATTTAATAATTATGAGTAATGATTGAGGATTGTAAACACGAGCCTGCGTAGGTTGCATACAATATACCAACGCGGTGCTGATATTTTCAGAATTTGCTGTATAAGTTTTTCGTGCGTATCTGATTTTTTTTTTTTTACAGTATATTTTTCTGAACCTACTATATTAAGAAACATAGGAATATAAAGGGTATATATTTTTCTAGTTTACAAAAGTGCAACAGAACTGTTCAGCAATGATGTTATCGAGTAAATAATAATGCGCATTAGGTTTTTTTTCTATTTTGTAATTTTTGAGTCTACTCCGGTCTAAGAAGAGTAAGAAAATAGCTGAAAAGAACTAAACATTGCAAATATATGTAAAGCGGATGGTACCATCGCTGTTCAGAGCGTTACTCTATCCCTACCTTCCATTAGTCGATCTTTACCTACAGCGCTCTGAAGCCTACGGTATGGGTTTACGTGCACCCTAATATAGATTGTCCGACATATATACTAATATATAGTATATTATAGTATAGTATAGATATATATATATATATATATATTAATATAAGTAATATATATTAGTAATAAAATTAGTATGATATAATATATATAATTTTTATATAATATATAGGATATATATATTATATATAATTATATATATATATATTATATTATATATTATAATGATAGTACTATATAACTTATTATTATATAAGTATTATATAATATATATATATTATACTTTGTAGTATATATAGTAATTATATCTATATTATATATACTATATATATATATAGCTATAGTATATATATGATATATATAGTATATATATATATAGTATAATAATATTTATTATATAATATATATATAAATATATTATTATATATATATATATAATATTATTATATATATGAGTATATATATATATATAATATTATATATATATATATAATCCTCATCCTATCCACAAATTCGGGGTGAGGTGAGTAGCATACACCGGAACAGAAATTAGTAGAAGAAATGGGAACATACCCGTATGAGCCTCTTACGCAATCAGAAAATCTACCACTGAGGCTTCTGACGAAACGTGCGAAGATACTATCCTATGGTATCTTTGTTAATGTGAAGTATATCCCCTGGGCAATAAACAACCATACTACTCACAAAATCCCGCCATTTCACTGCTGTTATGCATTTTCTTCTCGCCTCTGCCAAACTTACATTCCTCTACTCCAGGCATTCTTTACTGACTATCCTATTCTTCGACTATTTAGTCGATTCCCATCACGCTCACCAATATACGTCCGCTTAACCAAGCGACTATATCACTACCATAGTGACCAAACATCTCATTGTATCTCGTTAAATTTCTCATTACGCCTCTTCGCACACACAACTCCTAATGCCTCTTTCCATTTTATCAATTTCTAACACGCCCTTAAGATATCTGAACACTTTGTGTCTTAGATCTATATCTCTTTCAGATCATGTTTAACTATATAGTATTGACACAGTAGCAACATACCATAAACCTAGCAACTCAGACTATCCCGCTCACATCAAAGGAATAATAAGTACCTGAACTCCCTGCCACTTTCAAACTTTAAACCTAGGTTTATTTAGTTATAGTTGAATGTTAAGTAAATGAAAATATGTATTTCATATATTGCAGCATTAA
>JABUQX010101636.1:0-17500 GCA_015478945.1 Trachelipus rathkii
ACCGAAACGGGTGTAATAAAGATTATCGATGTATGAGTACGAGTATTTCTCTTTTAGTTTTGATAATAATTAATGCTGAGTCTGTTGATATTGAAATCTAAAAAACTATGTTGTAAAACGTACTTAAGTAGTACATACAATTGTAACAAACATCAATACAGGACTTCAAATTAGCTAATGCAAGACTCGGGTTAGATTTCCAGATTTCCAGGTTAGTGATCATGATAAATTCTACAGATCTATTTTAATCCTTATTGTATAATTTATTAATGTAGTGCTGGAAAAGCAGTAGTAAAACAAATGTTATTGTTGCAGTTGACCAACTACTATTGAACCAGCAAATATTGACCAAATTCGAACGAGCCCTCTTGAAATCTAGACGGGTGAGTTCCATAAATAGCCATGGCTAAATAGTAATGAAAGCTATAGCTGAATAAATGGAAGATAAAGTGTGGTCAATTAGTATACCGTTATTATTTACTGAAAGGGTTTCTAGTTTTTTCATAGTTCAGTTTCAATCTCAATTTTTAGTTATGGTTTCAATTTCTGGCCTGATTTAAGTTTGGGTTCAATTTCTGTTTTGAATTCAGTTCTTTTTTGTTTATCGCCAAAATCCTCAGTTAAGTAAGTAATATTTCGTAATTGCCAGTCAGAATATTCTACGTTCCTCCTTACTCATTGCACGAATAATAGTTTGGAGATCGTTTGGTTTTCAGTTTGAAATCTGATCGAGTGGTTGAACTTATGTGACATAATCAGATATACATTGGATAGTAAGAGTACATTCCAATGTATTTATCTAATAAAATATATTATATCAAAATTAATATAACCTCCTATTACATATGTTGGGAGTGATGTGTTATCTTTATATATCACAAACTCTCCCACAATTATTTATTTTAGCTTAATTAGTAACCTAAACTTTTTCTAGTGTGTCAATATCCTTAGATTTTGATTCTATTGACCTATCATTATATATATCTTTACCTACGGAAAAATATCGGATTAGTCTCCACTGAAAATTATCTGCTTAGACACCATGATAGAGTGATCCGGAACAATCTAGTAAGTAAACCCTACCCTTCTGGTGGACCTGTAAAGTGATCACAATTGGTTATTCACGCTGAAACTCACAATCCTCCTTGAATAGTCACCAAGTAAGCAGGCCAACGGAGTCCCGAGACAATCTCGCCTCCGTTACGGAAAAAGCTAACCAGGCCCGTAAACCTCTGATGTGTAGTTGGTTGCCTGACTACTAGAATTCAAACCAACATCTTTGAACACACCTTATACTATATACTTCTTAATTAATATCTTGACCTCTGAATTATTCAATCTTCTTCGATCACTCTACGAGGAAGAGTGGAGAGAGGCACCTTCCCGTCGGGTACGAGTGTTCCCAGCTGTCCCTCTCCGCTACAATATAATATAATATATATATATAATATATATATTTTATATGATATATATATATATATATATATATATATATATAATATTTATTAGTATATATAGTATATATATAATATATATAATAGCTATATATATATAGTAAGACAATAAAATTCCTTGGCTTGGACCTAAAATTTATCTTATTAATGACACATTAGAGCTTTATATAATAACTAAATAACATTAAACACATATAGTATAGCTTCGCCGAGAATTACTCGAAACCTCCTCACAAAGTGAAAGTTAGGAACTGAAACTTTTATTAAGCAACAATAAATTACAAATGTATTATGAGGTTGTGGTCTTTCTCGTTCTGGAGAGTCCTTTTAAGCACATGCTGAGTTCCAATAAAATTGGTTCTGGACTATCTGGATCTATTTTAAATTGCCGTACTTCTTAGATGTGTTGTAGTACTTCCAATTTAATATATACTAGTTAGATTCTAAATCAAATTTCCTTTTGTGGTATTGGTCTTCATGTTTGCAGGTGGAGAGTACCTTATGTTGATTTCTATATGTTGACTTTAATCTCTATGTGTGGTAGGGCGGCAGTAAGATCATCATTTAGATCATTTGGCGTTTATTCATCTTGTTAAATCGATTCGTCTCTCTATATAAGTGGGATGCAGAACATCATGCATGGTATTTTAAACACGATTGGGAGTTGATAATTAATCTTTGGGGGTTAATATTTTTTAAAGGAATTGTGTTGTTTTTAGTAAAGCATATTTTGGAAGGTGTTTTTTGCATAGTGGTTAATATTGTAAAGGTAATGGCAATAGTTGTATGTATGGAAGAGGAGGGTTACTAACTAAAATTCCTTTCTTGCTTTTAATAGGCTAATTAATGGAATATTGAGGATATTTAATTGGAAAAAGTTAAGTAGAGAAATTTAGTTTCTGAGAGGAGTTTAAGAAGGGGGAGCAAAGTCGAAGGCCTTAAGGTATGAGAGTTAAGGTGCATTTGGTGTTATATCGAGTGTGTGGAAACCAATGTAAAACTAAGCCACCATAACTTCACTACTAAGCCTTCGACTTTGCATCCCTCTAAAAACTCCTCTCAGAAACTAAATTTCTCTACTTAACTTTTTCAAACTTAAATATCCTCAATATCACATTATTAGGCCATAAACAAGCAATAGAAAGAAATTTTATAATATAAACCCTCCTCTTCAAATACATACCACATTCTGCCGAACCTTACAAATTAACCACTATGCAAAAAAAACAAACCTTCCAAAAAATATTGTTAAAAATAACACAATCCCCCTTAAAAGAATATTTAAACCCCCTAAAATTATATGAGACTCCCAATGTGTTTTTATAAAACCATGCCCATGATGTCTCATATATTGGAGAACGAATGAATTTAACAAGGAAGAAAACCACACCAATATATCTAAAGATTTTACCCTTAACTCGCCCTTACCACACATAGAAGATTAAAACAACATAGAATCAACATTAAGGATACCTCCACCCTCAAACATTGCAACCATACCACAAAAAGGAAATTATTAAATCAATATAAATAATTTTATACATAGAAAACTACACAAAGTTACCGGCCAATTTAAAATAAACAGTAATCCAGAACCATTTTAACTCACATTGCTTAAAGGACCTCAAGAAAGAAAACAACAACCAACCATAATATTTATTGTAATTTTATTTTGCTTAATAAAAGTTCAGTTCCTAATTTTCACTTTCTGAAGGAGGTTCGAGTTATTCTCGGACGAAAGCTAATACTAGTGAAATTTTAATGTTTTAATTATTAATAAACCATAATGTGTCATTAAATAAGATTAAATTTAGTCCAAGCCAAGGGTAGTTGTCCCATATATAATAATATATTATATAATATATTTATATGATATAAAATATAATATATATATATATATAATATATATATATATATAGTATATATATATATATATATATATATTATATATATAATATAATATATATAATAATATTATATATATATTATAATATATATAATATATATTAGTATATAATATAATATATATATATATAGATATATATATATATAATATATATAGTTAATAATATAATATATATAATATGAAATCTTAGTCTATAGATATATATCCTATATAAATATAATAATATAGTATATATAATCTATATATATTATAAATATATATATATAATAATAGGAGGCCTGAAGTAAAGTACTTTGTACTTGGACTTAAGTCTTTTGAGTACTTGTACTTGCATTGCTAATCAGGTACATTGTCACTTGTCACTTTTGTACTTCAGTACCTTGATTTTAACCTGTCAATTTTTTTTTTTTTTTTAACATTTCTATGTATGATATTGATTATTTCTTAATATTATTTTCAAATAAATTCCCAGGTCATAGTAAGTAGCGCAGGAGGGTGTCACCCAGGTTGTGAGTCAGTTCAGAAATTTTCCACTCCGAATCCACCCTCTATCAAATTACCGACTCCGAACTCCACCCCTTGTCAAAATTACTGACTCTGACTCCACCCTTTTCAAATGCACTGACCGTCCGACTCCACTCCTGTCAAACACCTGAATCCAGCCTACCTGGACGCACACCTGGTGGCTACCCCATTTCAATAAGAAATCACAGGAAGAAGCCTAAGAAAAAAAACCATAAGAAGACGATAATGGAAACTAAAATCGCGCCTCTCTATAGATACGGGAAAAAAGTTAACAGGGCTCTCCTCAAAGTTGTAAAATCTCACGATTAACTTTATATTTTTTGATCTTTTCCAGGGTTAGGTCTCATTTCAGCCTTCTGTCAGGTTACATATAATTTTGTTAGGTATACACAGAGAAAATCTATTTATGCTTAACAAATCTTATCATACCTGAACTAGGATGGCCCTAAAACCGCACGAGGCACACAGCAGATTTTTTTTTATAGAATTCTCAATGCCAAGTTTTAAACTTTAAGAGGCTGCAACTTTTTTTTCCTAAAGACTTAAATCATTACTTTATTTTTATCTAGGGTCATTATTTTTGTTTTAGATTCTGGTTCTGTGATTTTATATATATATATATTATATAATATATAGTATAGATACCTATAATACTAATCACAGGTATCGTATAGCTATGAACGTGGGCTATATATATTGATACCTGATCTTAATATATACTAGGATATATCTAAGTGAGATACAATTATGATAATGACTTATCTTATATATAATATATTAATATATAATATATTGTATTATATATAATTATATATTATATATATATAAACAAATTCTATTTGGGATTTTTAACAAATTTGGGAGGCTGACTTTTTTTCTTAATAAGAACGACGATTGTTCCGTTTTCATTATATTAATTTTGTAAGAGTATTTCCTGTAATTTTTATAAAAGGAATCGGCGGGGTGAACACCCTTCTGCACTAATATACCCTACTTCCTAATGCTTTACGACTATAAAGTATGTCATTATATATATATATATATAGTATAATATATATATATATAATAATATATTAATTAATATAATATATGCTTAACTATACATATACTAACCAAACCATAAATCACTAAATACAAAGCCTAAACTAGGAAGTTTTTTATCTGTTCTCAATAGAGATCAACCGTTTAAATATTTTTTTGGCAGTGATGAAGTAACATAATAAATAGTCGAATGAATTGATGACACTTATAAAAGAAATATTTTAGTCAGTTTAATTTCTCGTAATTGAATAGGGAGCGGTCGGGGGCCTGTCAAAGAAGTACGCAGACACACCGCAGTTCATGAATACTTATTAATATCAATCACCATTTTCCAACTAGCGAATTTAGAGCTTCACCTAAAGTAGAACTTCTTGGTTGGTTAGGGACCCGTTATTGTTAATGACAGAGTTTCTTAATTTGTAGTTTCTTAAGCTGCTCTCAATTATTTGTATACGTCCGCGGTCATATTACATTTTCATATCGATTCGTCTCTCCAACAAATGCAATTGTAGCGTGACACAAAATAGCACATACATGACACACACTATTATCACATATGAACAGTCTTTACATATTAAATTCTAACTATCGAGAGAATATATAATTTTTTCAAGATGAACATTTGTTAAGACAGTAAGAATTCCACTCCTGAAATGAGTATGAATAGAATGACCCTACACAAGTAGCTAAATATTTTTTGTATTATATAACTTCAAAATGATTATTTCCCTTAGATATTTTATTAACTTTATATTTAGTTTCATTATATATGTTTCAAAATTATAAAATATTACTGTTGAACTTCAAAAGGTCTATAGCTATATACTTTAGTCCAATTATATATATACATATTATATATATATTTTATATTATATATATAATATATTAAATATATATATATATATATACTATTATATATAATATATATATATGATTTATTAATATACCACCTCACTACACTACACTCTTAACCATACTTAACTATACGTACCTGACCACTACTATATGACTCTATGCTCAGATCATACTATATATGATAGGTGAGTAGTTTACTACTCTCTGTCTCTGGAGTACGCACGGCGGGCGTGCCTCATAGGGAGGTCCTCTCTCTCTCTCTCTCTCCGCGTCGTCGTACCTCATCCTCTGGGGTGCGCTCTCGGCAGGAACATTCTCTCCTCGTCTCTCGGGTGCATCCTCATCATCATCGTCATCTTCGTGCACTAACAGCTTTTGGTGCGGTCGGTTGTGCTCGATGTTCGTGTCTTCCATTGAGTAGCTCTGCATGTGTGATCAATATTGTGATAAACCATCGCAAGGATGACTTCAACCAGCGTTTGATCTACATATTACTTTTATATTTGCGAGTATAATGGATGTGAAGAGAGGAGGAGGAGGAGAGTGATGTTTGATAATTGCAGTAATTTGTAGGCTTTAAATTGTCGTGTATGTTCAAAGGACACTGTTATTGGTTTATATGTATTTGGGTAGGGAATAATACGTGAAATTATCTCATGCCGATTGGTTTGTTAAAAAGAAATGATATTGTGGAAAGATATGATGAGCTGAATTAGATTGAGGTGCGGCGGATTCTAATAACACGGTGGAGAGCCGATGTATTTGTGAGTCGGTGCTTTTTTTGTGAGCTGTCCTCATAAGTGTGCGAGTTAAGATGGATTCGAGGAGATCCAAAATAGGCGCCGCTATTAGACTCGCACATGTGGTAAAGCATGAGAGTACGAATTTTGGATCGATCTCTGTCATGCGTCAAACTTCTCATTTATTAGTCATTATGAAATAGTATACTAGTTGTGCATTTCTTGTGCCCAAGTTTTTGCCGCAAAAAAATATTATCCATAACAGGGCATTGTTGTATTATACTTTGAGATAATATAGAATCTAATCTTTCGAGTTTAGGCTGATATCTATTTTCGGTTTGATTTCTACCTCCTGCCGGATACCTATGTATTTAGCCATAGTTGTGAAATCCTGCCTAGTTGTATTTTGTGTAACTTATTATTATAGTTGTGCAGTTCTACGCTGAGGCGTTGTTAACTGCCGGGTATATTTTATTACCTGTGTCTGAGTAGATTAGGTGTATGTTTCAAGGGGAGAAGAGAGAGAAGAGAGAGAGAGAGATGAGAGAGAGAGATAGAGAGTAGAGAGTAGAGAGTAGAGAGAGAAGTAGAGAAGAAACAGAGGAGGAGAGAGAGATGAGAGAGAGATATAATAACGAGAGAGAGAGAGAGAGAGAGAGAGAGAGAGCAAGAAGTAGAGAGAGATGGAAAGAGCAAGAGAGGAAGTCCTGGACATACAAACTAACCTTTTGAGGCAAACGCTTTTACACATATTGCATAAACAATGCCATATTATAGATGATATATCATATCTACCTATCCAATATATATAATTTATATACATATCTAATAGTCTCATATATAAGTAGACTAATAACTATTTATATATGTCACTACTTATTACTTATTAGGATGAGATATTAAGTAGTCTCGATTGAGTAAATAAAAGAGTTTATACACCCTATATGTATATATACTATTAATGAGTATGAGTAAGTTTATATAATGCATCCCCGTGCGACGTTGATCCTCTCATAAGGGATGTTATATTTCTCACATTATGTTCCCTATATAATTGTTTTTTGCCATCAATAGGAGTTATTCCTTGAATAGTTCTATTATTTTTGTGCAACTCGATGCGAGACTCACTGAGCAGATGTCTCGTACCAGTCTCTGAGGCAAAGTTATGTAGAAAGGTGAATAGTAAGTAAATTGTCCTTAGATACGGGTGTTTATCTATGTTGCTTCTATATCTAAGTTGATCTAGGATAATGCTCTGAGTTGATAGAAGTAGAAGACCTCAACACCTATCTGATTTAGGAAGATTTATGTGCTCTGACATGTACATATTGTGCTACTGGTAAAATACTAGATAAGAATAGTCTCTCATTAGTAGCCTCCTAAAGCGAAGTCCGCTCACACACGACTCATAGTCTATAAGAAATTTTGGAGACATTGTATATTTCGGAGATGGTAACATCCCTATATCACATGAATACCTAAGATATGCAGATTTCGTTAATTATAACTTGAGTTATCGTTTCTGTTCACTGAAATACTTTTTTATCAAGTTGTAGGTGTAGTTCTACTAAATTTAGCGAGCTTTCGTAATTCTTTCTAAACAGATGACAATAGTAGAAGTTGCATAATTACATCAAGATATTATCAGACAGATAGTTGGCTCAGAAGCTGGAGCCGAGCCTTTGCTACGTAACATATTTCTTTTTATGTTCTAATACTTCCGTTATGACATCTTGTCACCACATAACCTGAGTATTTATTCAAGTGTTCTATTGATTTATACTACTCGACAAATTACTACGTCTAATCCTCCATGACCTGTAGATTATTCGCGAGGTAAGGAGTCAAGATAGCAGAATTTTACATCTAGTTGAATACTTGTTTGTTAATGATAGACTTCAAGAGCAAAGAGCAAATGGAAAGTTACTAATTAGTGTGTACTGCCCATTGGTAAACATTTATGTTACCTGGTTTGCTTGATGTATTGCGAGTTGTTAACTTTCCACGAAACTTGAGAGAGTATACTGTTCAATCAGAATCTGACTTAAGACCGCTATTTCTATTGTAAACTGCTTATGTACATCCTTCTCCTTCGACACTCGGTATGTCAAAAATATATAAACAGAGGTATAGACAAGATAAATTCTACGCCGCAAAGTGAGAGTATGGTTGTAACTGACTTTCCGGCTTATTTTCATAGCCAGTTCTGGGTAGCTAATTATTAATTCTAAATTAGAATCCTGAGTTTTATTCTATCTGATGTATGTGCATGTTGAGTTGTTGGCCATTGATAACATCTTTTGAGCTTGTAGTGTTTTCTAGTACTTATCTGGGGATGTATGGTATTCAGTGAGTTTTCAAGCTACTGTTGGATTCACACAAAGCATACGTATACAACATTCGAGAGCCATTCTGGTATAATGTGATACATATTACCCTGTATCGAGTCTTATATTTTCGGAAGTAAGTCTAAATGCTGGCTAAGGTAATAGTTAAGTTTAGTAAGATTTATTTAGCACTGTGCATGCATTGACATCGTGATGTAATGGTTTTGCCTTATCATGGATTGGTCGGACCTGGTTCACATCAACGATTTAATATGTTTGCATAGGTAATTAGTTACCATGAGTGTAGCTGTGCCATGTTTATCGATTTAATTACGCCATGTAATGAGATGTGATCATTCTTTAGATTCGTGCGTACTGCGGAGGGTTATGCGGAAGTGATGATCTGAATGAGTTCTGGGGTAACTTATACGGGAAAAGGTTGAAACTCCCTGAGTTCTAAGAAAATGATCTCAATAGTAGAATGTTCCGCTCCGTTCATTTTATTAATTATACTACTAAATTGCCTAAAGTGATATAGAAAATGAATGGGCTAGATGAATACTATTCTATGTTATACTCTTTTGATGGACTACTGGAAGTATAGGCTGAATGGGTAATATTGTGCCGTTTCTATATTGTCTAGCGCGCAGACCTCTGCTAACGATTGGTTCGATTCAAATAAAATGACGAAAAAAACGACCTTGCATTTACTATTTGTTATATTTTTAAATTCTTTTATTGCACCTTCTTCTTAACAGAATATAAATAAGAATTATTATTTATTATTTAGTGGTATAAAAAATTATTTATGTAGTTATTATTATTATTATTATTAATTTATGTTTTTATTATGTATATTATTATTATTATTATGGTTATTTATTACTACAGGGTATTATTAATTATTATTAATTATTAATTATTATTTCGGTGCTTAACTGTGGTGGTGTATACAAGGCCTAGAGGAGAGGTGAAGGATAATTAGATTAATGGGGTGTTACTTGAGACTCCAATACGACTAGGATGAAAAAGATCTGGATTCTTCATAAATCGTGCTTTGAGTGTATAAATTCGTCTTCGGAATTATGTGAATAAGGATTCATTACTTCTATGAGAGTCCTCATTGTGATATTTCAGAAGATGGAATCAATTGTCCATTCTTGAAAAAGTTTGGTATTCTTCATAATAGTACGGTCACTTTAAGATTTTGATTTTCGAGACTGGTGAGAAAAATTTTATCAAGCTTCTCATATACAGATGGATGGTATAAGTGTTAAGACATATTTTAGGACTCTGGCAGACTGGTGAGAAAAGTTTATCTCTTGGAGGGTAGTACTGTCAGGTAGCCGTGATTTAGGACGATCTCGAAAGATTTATTCGATCTTCTATGGTCACTTTGTGAATAAATGTAAATCAGATAGTTCATTCGAATGTACCTGGAACGAAGAAAGCTTTACGATATCTACTCTCTCATAATTATCTCATTTGTGTTCATAATGAAATTATCGAGAGGTCTTATTAGATAGGGATGTTGAGAAGAAAATTTCGGAGGAAAGGTGACTTTCATGATGTTCCATTCTGGATCCAAAAGAGTGTACGATCTTTTGCGACGGTGTGATTAACCAATGAGAATTCATTGGCCTCAACGAGTTGAGTTCACGTTGTCTGAGAGCATTGATAGATGAGTCAATATGACTGTCCAGAGAATTTGTGGTCGACTCTCATTTGATTTGTTGGAGTCACACTATTAGGTGCATCGGAATTGGTGCTATATGCTCCGGTGAAGTCGATAATGATTTATGTGTGCGGTGTGCCACTATTATGGATAATCTTTTGTGTTAAAGATTATCAATTCCTGGTTCTTCTGGTGACAAAAGAATTCATCTTTATATTGATGCCATTTGAGCCGTCCAATGAGTTCGATCTTCCTACGTAAATATAATCCATCTCATTTTCAACATGAAACCATATTGCTTTCAGGATAGAGATTATCGTCGACTATGATAGAAAATTCAAGGAGATTAATCTTCAAGTAGGATCCCGCCAGATATCGTATCCTTCACGTTATGAAAATATCCATCTACATCTCCCACTCACATCACATCTTGGTGTATCAGATATGCAATACTTAACAGTTCTCGGTGAACACCCAATCATTCGTTCACAGTATGACAAGCGATTTACCATGTGCCACAAAGTACGAATCATCACACACTGAGATCCCGAATTATAGATATTCATCCAGATCCTCATGAATAATTTCTGAGTGATAAATGATATAATCTTCAAAATGAATACCAATTCGTAGATTCAATCGAATATCAATCTTATTTGGTGAAAAAATCGCATCTTACATTTTGAGTCCATTTGTGCTCCACCGAGTTCGATCTTACCAACTGGTGAAAACCTTATTCATGCCCTCACATGATGCCGCTCCTTGTGTTTCGAGAGTATCAAATCTTCCATCAGCGATGAAAGGTTCATCTTCCTCATGATCGTTTGTATTCAACCGGATCATCGAACTTCTTCAATTGGCATACCAAGATTTCATCTTCATTATGATTCTGAGATCCTTTTCGCCCCAAACATCGATCTTCACTGGTCACAAAAACTTCCACCTTCCATAAATAGACCGTACTCGACGCACCCTCAAGACTGGACCATGTTTGAGCATACGACAACACAGAATCCTGTTACTTTAAATAAATAAACATCTCGAGAAGGAATTACTATGAATCATACTCCGTAGTTTTCTGATAACTATTCCTTTTATTTATTTTAATTTTAAAATCATTTCAACCATATTTTGAAAAATGATTATTATTCAAAATAGAAAATATATATATAATATATAATTTAATAATATATATATATATATTATATTATAATATAATATTTATATATATATATAATATATATATATAATATATTATAAATTACCACTCCATACAAATGTTATTTCACCATACTAGGAATAAACTGATCAACTTGAGATCACTAGCAGATGAGCGGTGCATTGATGTTTGACACACTATTACTGACTTATCAGAACGAAGACAAAAAAGAGAAACCGAGAATACTTCTACTGGTCTCGTCGTAGCGTAGTGGTCAAGACATCATGCACGTTCTCATCTGCTATAAAGGTACCCCTGAGCAATCGTGATCTAGTATTATGCGGTGGAATTACATTGGCCGGGTAAATAATCAGTATATACAATAACAAATATACAAGAATTAGGACTAGCCGGTCCATTGCAGTTCTTTTACATTTAATATATATATATAGTATTATTAATACGTATATATATATAACATTTTTATATATCCTTGAATACTATATATATATAACTTATATATATGATATACCTATGATATAGAATATCTATAAGACTATAATATAAGACAATAAGCTTATATATAAATATATACATATAGTGATAATCATGATGATGTGTGTGTGGTGGTGTGTAATTCATATTCATATTAAACAGAATAGAGTATAATAGAATATATAATATATACAGGTATATTAAAACTAGGAAATAGCATAATTAAAAATATTATAAAAAAACTAATAAATGAAAAATATAAAATATTACCTTATATTCTATATATAATACTCACTACATACACTAAAATCATAATATATACGAATATAATACTATAATAAAATATAAATATATAGCTTTGCCAAAAGTCTTTTGTTCTTATTAGTGTGTGTGTGTGTGTGTGTGCTGTAATATAAGTAATAATATAAAATGATAATATATAACTCACTATATATATATATATACAATATATATATATATTAAATATTTATAGTAATTAATTATAAGATAATATTATAGACATTATAATATATAGATAATATATATATAACTATATATATATTTGTATATTAATATATATATATATATCATACTATATATATACAGATATATAAATACCACAATGTGAACATTTATAAAATTATTGAAACTTTCTCTTTTTATAGAGAAAGACGGATCTTCTGATACGATAATAATAATACACTTATTAGATACTTTTTGATATAATAATTCGTTAAATTCCGACACCTAATAGTATTTTTATTTTTTTAAAATTTAAATGTTTAAGAAGAGTATAATCGTAGAACAGATTTGATAGATGGAGAAAGTTTAACTTTAGTATCAGAATTTGCTGATATTTTCCATTTAGATGTGTGGAGGATGTGGAACAGTAATCCTCACTGTTAGAGGTAATGTTTCATTCATAGCAAACATAATATATTTCACAACACTACATTTATAGTTCAAACATGATATGGATATAAATACGTGTATTATTATTGAATTATTATTATTAATATGAATAGTATTATTATTATTTATTATCTACTTTATTATTATTATTATTATTAATTATTTTATTTATTAGTTATTAGATTATTATTATTATTATTATTATTATTATTAATATACCTTATTATTATATAATTATATAATTAATTATTATTATATTATTTCTGTATTATTATTATTATATTATTATTATATATATATATTATTATTAATTCATTTAATATTATTATCTCATGTATTATTATTATTAGTATAATTAGTTATTAGTTATTATTGATGTCCATCTATATATATTATTCTTGATTTTTATTATTATGTTATTATGTATTCATTGTTATTCTCGTATTAGTTATTATCTCCATATATTTGAATTATTAATTAAATTGATTACTTAATTATTATTATTAGTTATTATTTAATGAGAATTACTATATTATCTATATATATATATATTCATATAACATTATTATGTATTCAAATATCATTATTTATATATTATGTATATATTAATATATATAGATATATTGAGTGATGTAATTATCATATTTATATAATAATTATAAGATTTTAGTATAGTATGGATATTATTATTAGATTAAAAAGTAAAGGCGGAAAATAATCAGCGATAAGAATTTAGTAACAGTTAAAAATAGAGTGGAAAATACCACGAGTTTATTCTAGACCTTCTTTAACTTAAAGATTATAGATCATACGAACACCTCTAGCAAAAATGGCACGAACAAAAACTTAAAAAAACACTCACATGAAGAAATAAACAATATATAATAAAAAGCAAAACAATATGTAGCAGCACGTTTTTACTGGGAGAGACTTTAGAAGATAATTATAACCATTAATACGATGATCCTTATATGATGTTGTCTCACTAGGTTGAGCTTTCTTGATTTTTGGAACTGAAGTGGAAGTTAGGTAGCACACCATGAGCACCAGACCAGCAAGAGAGATATGATGGAATGGAGAGCGCTTATTCATTAAGTGATGGCCAGGAGACGAATAACACGTAATGATCGGTTATCATAGGATGGATATCGGGCCCTATCCCAACACGTAAAATTACACCTTATAAAAGAGAGAGAGGACCAGAGAGTAGCGAGAGAGAGATGAGAAGAGCACGAAGAAGATGAGTGTTATTGTGCATGACACGATAGAGAGACGGAGAGACGACCGACGAGAGAACGAGGAGAGAGAGAAATAATAAATTAAAGAAATTAAAGAGTGAAATACTGAAAATACTGGTATACCACTCGAGTGTACATAAAATTCATTTCACCCGTATCCATACTTTAAAATTCCTTTAGTATAGTACTTAGTATATGATACCGCATACGATAGATTAAGACTAGTAGCAATCACGATATAGAGATAAGATAAGACCTCAGATAGGTATGAAGGATTATATATAATATACCCTCTGTTATAATATAGTAGTATATTAGTATATATATATTAATTATTATATCTTATATATATTCTATTATAATATAATATTATAATTTATATAATATTATTATATAATATATATAATATATAAATAAATATATATATTATTATTAATATAAATTTATTGTGATGTTGTTGTGTGTGTGTATGTTGTTTGTATTTTTGTGTTCTAGGAAATTTTGGTCATCAAAATTCCAGTTTTTTCTCTCTACCTCTCATCCTTCTCTATCTACGTCTATCTCTCGTCTATATATCTCTATCTCATCTCTTCTCTCTTTCTCTATTCATCACTCTCTCATCTCTCTTCTCTCTCTCTACTATAAATAAATTAATCTATCCGATAGTATAATTAAAAATCACAGCATTTAATATGGGATAATTACGACACAATATATATATGGTTATATATTATATAAACATAAAAATAGGAGATTATTAGAATTTGAATAAAATATAACGATGGAGTTAGACAGAAATGAAAGATTGGTTTTTTATAATTACTTAGAATATCAGTAAGTATTATTTCAGAATTTCTTTTTTTTAAAAATGGAAAAAAAAGTATATTTATAAAATCGAATGAGAAGTTTGGAAGAGAGATATTAATGAGGCTATGTTCTACATTATCCGAGTGAAGGCAGGCATTTGGAAGTCTTGAAACTCATTTCTGAAAGCAATTTATGATGGAAGCGCAAAAGAGTTACTAAACAAATGGTCTTTTACTTGTTGAAACTATACTTTCAAAATCATATTGACACTCTTAAAAATAAATATTTTTCCTTTTATTATTATTTTAGAAAATCTCGTATCGCATTTTGTATTTTATATATAACTGAGTTTTCGATAGATATAACGTCTAAAAGTTATTGTAATTTAAAAATATTTATATTTCCACGCTTTTAAAAACGATTAAGATAAAGCTTTTGTATTTTTCGTTTTATGCTATATGCAATATTGTAAAGAGATAACAATGTGAGAGCAAAAACAAAGAAAAAAAAGGGAGAGAGAGAGGAGAGAGAGAGAGAGAGAGAAGAGAGAGAGATGAGCATGAGAGAGAGAGAGAGAGTAGAAATATAATATATATATATATAATATATATATATATATATATATAATATATAATATATAATATATATATATATAATATATATAATATATAATATATAATATAATATAATATATATAAATTATAATTATATATTATAATATATATTATACTAATATATATACACATATATATTCCACAGGCGATCACTGAACTCGCATCTAAACCAATTGATAATCGGGCTGGTTACCTTGTAAGGTGGTGCGCGCTGGCTTAAATTTACTGGACATGTGCCTGGCAGACTGGTGGGAGAGGCTCTGTAACCCAATTGGGGGGCTATACATGTCCGGGAAGAAACTAAATACCAGTCCAGAAAAAAGAAGCCGCGACAGGCCTAGCCAGCCGGCGGTGGATTGTTGTGGCTCAAGACGCGCTTGTGATGCCTCGGAACCAGGACGGATCTTTTCGGTTGTTGACCAGGCATGAAAATGGACTACGAACGTCCGACACACATAGGATAAGTTTCCGTAATCACGGAACTATTAATGCTAGTAACAATGGAGGGACAAGGAGGAGGCAGTTCTAGTGCCCTTTGTGGGTATGATGAGGACGAGGACACTGGATGTTCTTGGTGTCTGCCGAGCACGAGGATGAAGGTGAGGGGAGGAGGAGATACATGAATGTTACCAACTGATTACAAAGGGAGAGATGAAGGAGAAGAAAGTATGGGGTGGCATTGTTCCTGACCCCGGATTTGGCAGATAGAGTATTAGAGGACATAGTTTTCAAAAATGAAAGAATAATTGCTATAACACTGAGGCTGAACAAGGAGAGACCGTGGTGGGGTTGGTACAGGTTTATGCACCACACCAAGGAGACCAACAGTTCAGGAAAGAAAAGAAACGTCTTTTAATGAGCAGTTTGCAAAAATGTATTTATGAACGGAAATGAATAACTGAAAGTGAAATTGTCAATGGGGGACTTCGAATGCGCACAATAGGGATGGGAGAGAATAGGGTACCGAGATAGCAATGGGGGCGTTTGAAATAGGAGAAAGAAACGCGGAGGGGGAGAGGTTGTTGGATTTTGCAGTAAGCAATAAGTTGGCAGTGATAAATACATACTTTGAGCATAGGGACTCGCATAATTGGACCTGGAACAGGTGGAATAGTGTTGTTGAGGATTACACGGATGAGTCAATGATTGACCTTATACTAATTAACAACAGGAAGGTGTAAGAGACGTGAAAGTATACCATCAGTGTCGCTTGATTCGGACAATCGTTTGGTGTGGGGAATATTAAATCTCAAAAACCCCGTACCAACGAAGATGGTAACTGAGAGACGAGGATAGCAGTTTAGAGATTACATGGAGGAATGAAGTGAAAGGGTTTTTGGTGAAAGAGTCCGTGGATATTATACCAGAAAGGAAGAAGAGAAATGTTGTAGATGTGAAGGAAGTGGGAGTATTTTAAAGAAAAAATATAATATGTGTGAGAGATACGCTGAGGGTAAAAAGAACGATCTCCAGAAAGAAAAAGACTGCGTGTTGGACAGATGAAGTTGCACGTGCAGTAAAGGAGAAAAATAAAAAGTTTAAAGCTTGGATGAAAATAAGATTCCCTGAGACAAGAGCGGAATATGTGGTAAATAGAAATGAGGCCGAGACCATAAAAAGTAGAGCGATGGAGCAAGCGTGGGAGAGGATCGGTGAACAACTGAGACAGGATGTGGGTGGAACTAAAATTAATATATAACATGGCAAAAAAACCTACGAGGACAGGAGTCGACTGTTGCACACTCAGTAAAG
>JABUQX010101636.1:22500-27500 GCA_015478945.1 Trachelipus rathkii
TAGTTGGTAGTTTTGTAGTTGGTAGTTTTAGTTGGTAATTATTTCATTTGATATTTTTAATTGGTAGTTTTAGGTATAGATTTTGTTGTAGTTTTAGTTTTAGTAGTTTTAGGATGGTTAAGTTTAATTGGCAGTTTTAGCTGGCAGTTTTAGTTGGTAGATTTAGTTGGTAGTTTTAGTTGGTAGTTTTGGTTGGTAATTTCAGTTGAGAGTTTTAGTTGGTAGTTTTAGTTGGTAGATTTAGCTGGTTGTTTTAGCTGGTTGTTTTAGTTGGTAGTTTCAGTTGGTAGATTTAATTCGGTAGTTTTAGTTGGTAGTTTTAGTTGGTAATTTCAGTTGATAGATTTAGTTGGTAGATTTAATTGGTAGTTGTGGATGATAGTTTTAGTTGGTAGATTTAGTTGGTAGTTTTAGTTGGTAATTTCAGTTGATAGTTTTAGTTGGTAGTAAGATTTAGTTGGTAGTTTTAGTTGGCTGTTTCAGTTGGTAGATTTAGTTGGCAGTTTTAGTTGGTTGTTTAGGTTGGTAATTTCAGTTGATAGATTTAGTTAGTAGTTTTGTTGGTATATTTAGTTGGTAGTTTTAGTTTGTAATTTCAGTTAATAGTTTTAGTTGGTATGTTTAGTTCGTAGTTTTAGTTGCTATTTTTAGTTTTTTAGATTTAGTTGGTAGTTTTCGTTGGTAATTTCAGTTAACATATTTAGATGGTAGTTTTAGTTTAAAGATTTAGTTGGTAGTTTAGTTGGTAGATTTATTTAGTAGTTTTAGTTCGTAGATATAGTTGGTAGATATAGCTGGCAGTTTTAGTTGGTAGTTTTAGTTGGTAATTCCAGTTGATAGTTTTAGTTTGTATTTTAGTTGGTTTATTTAGTTGGTAGTTTTAGTTGGCAGATTTAGTTGGTAATTTCGGTTGATAGTTTTAGTTAGTTGTTTTAGTTGATAAATTTAGTTGGTAGTTTTAGTTGGTAGTTTTAGTTTGTATATTTAGTTAGTAGATTTAGTTGGTAGTTTTAGTTGGTAGTTTTAGTTGGTTAGTTCAGTTGACAATTTTAGTCAGTATTTTTAGCTGCTAGATATAGTTGACAGTTTTAGTTGGTAGTTTTAGTTGGTAGATTTAGTTGGTAGTTTTAGTTGGTAATTTTAGTTGGTAATTTTAGTTTGTAGATTTAGTTTGTTTCCATTTTCGTAGAAATTTTTCTTCCATTTGAAGAATACTTGACCAATCAAGCGAAAAGTGAAGGATTTCTTTCGTTTGCAAGAATTCTTGCCACATCGAAAACGACTTTAGTTTGACTCGATAGTCCCACGTGACTTTACACTGTCTATTTTTTTTTATGTTATTATATGTTTTCGAAGCTGACGGCAGGTCGACTCCATCGAGGGGGGTGGCACGATGTTCATCCCTCCGTCAATCCTCACGGTCTAGGCCGCGAAATCCCCGAACTTCTCTGTCCACTCTTTTAATTTTACCAGTCGGGTACCTTATTATTATAAAAGAGATAAATCAAAATTCAACATTTGGTCTACACACTCTTAGCCCACGCGCTTCTTCGATATCCACAATTTGAAAACCTGTAATTCTTTTAAATCATTTGAAAAATATAAATGTAATTTTTCTCTCCAATTCTCATTATGAGACTTATATTTACATCGTCTGTCCACTATAGAGCTTTTACTCTTTCTCTCTCATTTTATTCTTTTTCCTACTACTTTTCTATGTGGCTCACTCAATTTTTTTATGTATGCTTAATTTATAAATGAATAATTGTATGTTTTGTGATGTGCTGTTTCAGCTGCCCTTTACTTTTTGTTATATGTCACCGATGGCTTCTGGTTCTCCTTCTTTCTGGATCTCTTGTGAGCTCTTCATGCTCATCACACCTACCTCATAGTTCCTATTAACCTTACACCACGTTATTTCTCACTCCCTTTGATCTTTATTTTCTCCCCTTGCTTTTCCCTATTACCGTTGGTTATCTTACCTATTTTGTGTTTTTTCCTATTCCACTTTGTTTTCATCAGCTTCACTATTCCTCATTTTGCTGATTTACTTATTGTCTCTTCCCCTCCATATCTCCATTCTCACCTTTATAAATTAATTTGTTGTTCATTAGACGAGTATTTATTACCCCAGTTTATCCATCACTTTTCTTTCGTGATTTTCTCTTTCACACCGTTTTATTAATTTTTTCGAGTTAGGTACGTTCACTCTCACATTATTATAAATTTGTTATTATCCAACTTTAGGCATAACCTATTCGTTCCTTTATATAGCTACTTCATCCCTGAGCGTTCTTAACTCTTCACCCCTTACTATTATTTCTCTCCCCCGGCCTCGATCTTAGCATATTACTACTACCCTTCCTCTTGTGAGGGAGGTGATCTCACATTCCCTAGACTAACTATCTTGTCCTCACCCCACTGCCACTTTAATATTGGATCTATTAATTATTTGTTATACTTCATAAAAGCCTCTAAATCAAGGTTGTAAGCCTTCAGCGATTCATATCGCTCTATCAACTACATTTTGCGCTCTATTCATTTTTCTGTAGTTTTCCTCTCTATATCTTATTACTCATCTTATCATATCTATAATCTCATTCATACTCTATCTATATATATATATATAATAATACTTCTATATATTAATATTTATATATTCTTATTATATCTCTATCTAATATATGTAATCATATCTACTATATATTATATTACTATATTAATGATCTATATTCATTATCTATATTAATATCTTCATATATATTATATATATGTCTATATATTATTTATATTTATATTTACATATATAATCTGGTAACTAGACATGATTCATCAAACTATTTATCTAGGAACCTTTTACTCACGATTCCTTATGCTTATCCTGACATGTCAGTTTAATTTTTGTTCTCTTTAATACACTCTCCCTCGAAGGAATCACCTCACGCAACATCGTGGTCTAAACTGCAATCACACAGCGCGCTAGGCAGTCACGTGGTCTCACTACACGTTTTTTATTCTTACTCCTTTTTCACCCGTGGGCATATTCGACAATATTGGTTTATTTCTATGGTTACTCTTATTACTTCATTCCACTCTCCATTCTCCTCGGTTATATCTTTTGACTAATATACTCGTTAGTTGTGTGCATTCGTTCTTGTTATTTCGCGTTCCTCCCCGCTTCTTGCTTCCGCTGTCACGCCGCCCCTTCTGAGATGCTTCAATGTTTTGATAACTATTTCTACTTTCATTGTTTCATAGATTTGTTATATCACCTATTAAGATCATTACTCTTAAGCCCGCATATACCGCTGAAATTCTCCAAATATGTAATTTGTTTTCTGTAAGTGTCGTATTCTTCGTTTTTTTTTTATGATTTGTAATATAAATTTATACGCTGATTTCCAAATATGTAATTTGGTTTTTCTGTAAAGTGTCGTACTTTTCGAGATGATTTTTTCTTCATATAGAATTGAAAACGATCTATACTCTTTACAGATTGATTGAAGATAGATGTAGAATCTCTTAAAAAAAAATTAATTTTAAATAATTTCAAAATTTATGATTTATGTCCGTTACCACACGCGCGGAGAGCTATAAATACGCTATTCTTGTTAAGTCTCTTCTTTTACTGGATTGCGATTACACCTTAGATTGTTTTTTAATTTCAATAGTTTTATCCTAAAGTATCTTTATTTAATGTTATTTTAAAAACTGAATAAAATAGGAATAAAATAAAAAAACAAAATAGGAATATCCGGGTCAATGTAAAGGGACTCAAATACACAACACGGTGTTGCATTAGTCAATACCAATCCTTTCCTTGTTTGTCGTTAACTTACCTTTTTTTTAATTGCCTTCATTAAGATCTCCCTAGATATAAATGATATTCTGAAATATCGTGCATTCAATGAAAATATCTTAAAATTTCAAACCAAAATTGAAATTTTAAACTTGCCATTAAATATTTTAAAATTTTATTATTATTATTATTATTATTATTATTATTATTATTATTATTATTATTATTATTATTATTATTATTTTATTATTATTATTATTTTATTATTATTATTATTATTATTATTTTATTATTATGATGATTATTATTATTCATTATTATTATTATTATTATTATTATAATTATTATTATTATTATTATTATTATTATTATTATTATTATTATTATTATTATTATTATTATTATTATTATTATTATTATTATTATTATTATTATTATTATTATTGCTATTATTATTATTATCTACAATATGAGATTCTTTTTTATTGCAAAAAAATAATTCAATGGATTTAATTTTTCAATTAAATATTTTTAAATAATTTTTTAAAAGTAACAAAAGCACAACAAAAACATGAGAAATAGACAAAAAATTTCAAAATTTTGAATTGTTTGTCATTTATTTTAGATGTAAAATAGTTATTGCTAAACTTGGAAAACAGTTTTATATTTTTATTTACGTTTAGATTTATAAAAGAATTTGTTAAATTTTTAAAATTGTTTAAATATTCAATTAATAATAACCGGTTGTATTAAAAAAGATATTTGAATACAATTCGGAATGCATCTAGCTTCTAATACATAATTTGATTTTTCGTAGATTGAAAGGTATTTCTGGGTTGAAAACCCTTAAAAAAAAAATATATATATATATATAAACCCTTAAAAAAAAAAAATATATATATATATATATATATATATATATATATATATATTATATATATAATATATATAAAAAAAAATATATATATATATATATATATATATATATATATATATATATATATATATATATATATATATATATATATATATATATAAATATATATTATATATATAATATTATATATCTATATTATATATATAGGGGTGCAAAGGCCAACTCCGCGTCCCGTCGTGCACCCGGGCAACGAGACATCATAGATGTACTCGATTAACGGAGCTCTGGCTAGGGAAGGATAGGCCTAGCAAGCAACTTCCCGAA
>JABUQX010101637.1:0-27500 GCA_015478945.1 Trachelipus rathkii
GCCTCCCCTCGATGCCTTTCCCCATTAGTTTCCACTCTCTCATTACCTCCTATATGTATTTTTGTCTCTCTCTTTATGTGTGTATGTGTCTCTCTGTCTGTGTCTTTCTGTCTGTATTGAACGATATATTATTCATATTATGTATTATACGCGTTTATATAATTCACTTGCTGCCGACTGACCCTACATATCTTTCACCCTTACCCCCCGCCCACCTTTCCTAGTCGCCAAGGAGGGTGGTGCATAACATTTCAGTATGGGGCTTGGCGTCAGAGAAAGTTGAGATTCATTCGCACGCGGGTATGGTGTTGTGAGATAAGAATTATTGGTAGATATATATATATTGACAAACAGACTTTTAGACAGATGGGGCAGTTAGATTTATTGACGTACAAACATGCATTTAAAGGCTACAAACCAATTATGCATTTTAATATATATATATATATATATATATATATATATATATTATAATTATAATATATATATATATATATATATTATATACTATAACTATTATATATAATACTATATATATTATATATTATATAATTTAATATATATATATATATATATATATATATATATTGAAGGTCTTTAAGATATATATTCTTGTATATGCATTTTAATATATATATTATATATAATATAATATAATATATATATTATAATTATATATATATATATATAATATATAATATATATATATATATATATTAGTATATTATATTATTATATATTATACTATATATATATATATATATTTCAACGATAAACGTATTTAAAATATAATAAAACTATATCATATTTATAAATTATAAATATATAATATATATATATTGGGAAGGCATCTTGCGGTAACTTCTATATCTCTCTCTCTCATCAGCCGCATATATTTTATACATAGAGAAAACATATTTCTGCATTTTTACCTTAATCAGCCAATGAGACAAATCTCAACCCCTCAACTAGTGCGGTATGATTATATATCTAGTAAATATTGTTAATATATAAGCTCAATATACTATTATAATATTCGTTCCATACGCGCTGTTATTATTTACAGTTAATACATAAACTATGTTTGTATTACTTATTCACGCAGTAACTCTATATATTATGGTAAAGTTAATAATGTGATTTCCTATATACCACCTCATATCCTCAAACTCTATCAAGAGTAATAAATTACATACATCAAATAATTATTCTTAAGTAGAATCCTATTTTTTCAAGTAAATAAGTATTACTTTATGCAACTGTAGGAGAAAATTTTTTTTATGTAAGAAAGTTCTCAAACTTAATTCATAGCAAATGTCACTTTTACCATGAAAAATTACCTTCTTTCTACAATCTGAGAGCTGCTCTCCATACATACATACCTCTCTCCACTCAGTTTCCCGATGTGCTTCTTTACCTGCTTTACTCACATTTGATCGTGCTCGCAATGAGAGTGAGTCACATGATATGCTCTACTCGACTCGTCTACGGAAGGTGCTGAGTGGCCCGGATGGCCATTCCTCCCCGTGTTTTGCAGGAGTGTGCCTTACATGATGCTGGCTGGCACATTTCCTCGTTAAACTCTACTCTCTATGTCTTAATAAAAATATTTCCTCAGTGCTGCAAGCGCGCATAAGTTCTTCCGCTAATATCACACCTAATAAAATAAGGTAGCCCTGCTCTGATATGTCCTTCAAACAAACATTATTTCCAAAAAATACTCTTTTCTATTCTGTCGAAAATAAGAACTAATATTCTAAAAATCTAATGTAAACTTCTTTCAGTTTCTTGATACTCTCATAATTTCCTAGTGTTGATTGTTGTGCTGGAGACCAGTTTCATATAGCATTCATCTATTCTTAATTTTTCATTCATTTCCTGATATGAAAAATGGACATTGGATCTTTATAATGAATTGTCTAAAAAATCATCTCGAAAAGCGTCTCTTATGCGTTGCTGTCTTCATTCGAAGGCATTGTGCCTGCGGTATACAGTGTTTAGAGAGTGACCTGAGAATCTTCTTTATCTTTAAATATCTTTAACTAAACTTGATTTGTAATGCGTAATCTCTAAATTCTCTCCGTAAACTAGGGGCGATCTTGATGAAACCAGGCTCAGACGTCTGCAGTCGATTGTGTGATCAAAATGTAATTTATTTTGAGAAAAAAAGCCTTTTTTTTTAGATATATAGTCTAGGTGGGCGAGTATGGCACGGGTCACTGCTCTCTAAGCTTCTCCCTTTCGTCTCGTGTTTTTTGTAGGGTTTTCGCGTCTCTTTTTTGTTTATCCATCTTTGTTCGAAAATAAGATAATGGATAATTGTTCTACATCACGAATTACGCTCTCACAATCATACATAATTCTATAGAAAGCTCGTTGTATTTGAGCATCCTGCTTTCAGATATTGGTGTACCTATAGAATTGTGGGGAATAGTTCCATCAAAGCGTTTCTGTTTTTAAATCTCCTATCTTTTAATTCCATTACTAATTTCATCAAATCGAATTCTGACTCGTTTGTACTTCTAACTCTGCTTCACTACTTATTGCCGATGACTCAACTTCCATTTATTTCTTTTAAATCTGCTCCCTCTTTTAGCATCGGTTAAGATTCTCTCCTCACTTGTCTTCAAGTCTTTCTGATTCTTTTTTCTTGCCGATACTGTGAATGAGGGATCATCCCTCTGAGGGTCTCACTCCAGAAAACCTGTGTCTAAATATACACTCTTAAAATCTTCAACTTCTTTTATATACTCATTCTCAAACACACTCCAACTTTCCTATTTTCCTTCGACGGCTCTAACGTCTCACCTGGATCAACATAAACGTCATATGGTCTCATCTAATAACAACAAAAACTGAGAGTCTTTGGAAACCTCAAAATTACCAAATACGTTTTGCTAAGGTGGCTCTCAGAAGAGGCTGGGGAGTTCTGGTTCAGAGAGTTGTATATCTTTGTCCTTGAATCGGTTTTTTTTCCAGTTGTATAGGGGCCTTATTCGTCTTTGTAATGGAGTTTGTTCTCTACATTTTGGGTCGTGGAGCTACCGGGCTCCAAAACCCCTTTCTAATGAGAGTTACGGTGGTTGAGTCGATAAAGTTAGGGAGGCTAATAAACTGCTCCCTACTTCTTTCAAACCTCTCTTCGACTCTCTCTCTCTTCACCTCTGCCTCTCTGCTCTCTGACAGGTTGGTGCCGCACATAGTTTATTAGCCGACCAAAATTCATGGAAATTTTTTGGTTTGGCTCATGTCGAATTAATTTACAGGCTCTTTCCTCTATGTTTAAGCGTCTAAGACAGCCGGTTACTAAAAATTGCAGAGTCTCATGTTTAAAACCTTAATGCGGAAATTTCGAATTAACGAAAACAGAGTTTAGCACACTCCTCGTAGATTCTAAAGTTGCATGTTGAATCTTTTCTACTCCCTCTTTGCGTCGCACCTTCGTTTCATAAGTTTCGGGTTGAGCTCCGTATTGCCATCCTCTTACATGAAATTAAGTATGAAAGGTCGTGACTAGATAATTGATAAATCATTGATCTTTTCAGTTGTCAGCTTTCATAAGAAATTTTTAACATGCGTTAATTTTTTTTCTAGTGGATAACTTCCTTCGTTCCTTCCTATTTTTCAAAACTGTATTAATCAGTGTCCCTCCTCTCCATAAGACACCCACGTAACTGCTACTCACCTGAGATGGATTATAGCGCTCGCTTTAAGACTTTTGGGCTTTGGTGGGAGAATATATATTTTCTTTATTTATTATTTTTCTGTTTCAAAAGTCTTGAAAAGGGCCCAGCCCGTTGAGTGGTGGCAATGTATTAAAACCGTTTTTTCTGCAAGGCACACTCCAACAAAGACAAATAATAAAAGGTAATATAGTTTTCGTGCATTTATCAATTATAGTAAAGTTAGTATCATATGTAATAACGATAGTATACTATATTTTTTACTAAATTTATCATGTTTTACATACCTAGATTCATGTCTCTCACTCAAATATATATTATATTAATCCTATGATATTGCTACTATTATATACCAGTATGTTAGTAGCTCGATAATAGTGAGTATACTATATACGGTTAACGTTTACTAGCTAGGTGTGAGTGAGTATAATTATGACTCACTTGATCTCCCTATATACTCTATATATATATATATATATATATATATTATATATATATATATATGACGCTCTCTATATATATATATAAGTAGTATTAATATATATATATAGAGTATACATAAGTACTAAGATATAGTTATACCATATAAATATTTAAGTATTAATTTATATATTTATACGTACTTATTTATTTGAGATATGAAAATGTTATTATTTTATATATTTACTTTATTTATATATACATATATTTCATTTTTTATAGTATATATATATAGTAGTATATATATGTATTGATTTACTTACGTATGTACCGTAATATAATATATACTCTCGATGAGAAGAGGGGAACAGACCTGCTGCGGTATAGGAGGTGTGAGCTCTATTTTTGTCTTTTTTTTTTATGCTAGATCTTAGGAAATAACATTTATATCATTTAGCAGAGTAAATTGTAACCTCTCCCGAACATTTCTCTCAGAAAGGGAGCTTCCGCCCCCGTACCCCCTACGCGCGTGAATTGCGTAAGCAACCACTCTCTGAGTGTTCTAACCACTTAAGTTTATTTAAGCCAGTGATATATAAAAACAGCGAGAAGCATCTGACAGCGTCGTCACGACTCATGTCTGGTCCATTACGTGATAAATTTAGAGAGGTGATAATTTTATGTCTCAGCCAATTTTCCATGTGGATTTAATGAGAATCATCTTCTTTTTAGTTTTATATAAAAACTATACAAATTATCTCTCTCACAGACATTTATTGTTTCATAAAAATCAGCTGCGCTATCAAAAGCACCATTTATGTGCGCCGCGCGCAGTATATACGACACACTTATACTATCATCCACCCGACTACCCATATACGCGGTTTTTATTAATACTATATCCTAGATAGTACTCCTTTACATAACATTACCTAAATAAAATAATATAAATAATATGTAAGTGACTTATAGTTTAAAACTAGATATTTAAAGATGGCAATGACGAAATTGCCATTATATTAACAATACAATTTTTTAAATATTTATTTCCTACTTTCGTCACGTGATTAATTAATTATTTATTATTTTAAAACATAATAAAAATAAATAATAAAGAATAAAAAATGTTTCTACTGTTATAATTTTTATAATTATATTATATCTATATTTCACTCCTCGATGCGCTTTTTTATAATTTCTCAGATTTGGGAATTTGAGGGTGCGTAAGCCATCACCCACCGCTTTATAAACAGAAGAAGTTTAGTTAGTTAGTAATGAACATGCCACTGACGGCAGCGCCTCGTTACAGAGAAGGAAAAGCCCCCTCCTCGACCCCATTACCTTTATTACTCACACCATGGATGAGATATATTCGTCGCTCAAATTCTAAATAAAATAAAATCCATCCAGGAGCTTATCACTGAGAGACAGCGACGGTACCCTCACGTATTAGTGGGTAATATGGTCTCAGTCTCAATGTTAATAGAGTTATCCACTCTAGGGCGAGACCCACAATCCATATCCTCTTCACAAACCCCCGCCATTCACTTATCCTGTTATTGCACCATTTCTTCTCCTCATGACAAAACTCACATTATATTTCTCTCCTCAAGGCCATTCCTTTATACTGACACTCTAAATATCACTTTTTACTTCTGTCTCCCAGCCGGTCGTTCTCCCAGGTTATTATAAATATATATATATATATAAACTTTTACCAAAAAACTGAGTTAATATACATTCGTATATTAACAATATTGATGTCCTTTTACATCCCTTTCCCCCTGACCCAAGCCAATCTCAACGTACTTTCATTATATTCTACCATTTACGCCCTTTCTACACATCCACACAACCCCCTTATATGTGCGATTCATTATCCTTATTTTCTCAATTTCAGTCTCACACCTAACAAATCGTACCCTAAGATTGCTTATCTGTGAACAACTTTGTACCTTTGATCTACTAAACCTATACAAATTCCAGACCATTACGTTTCAACCGTTAATACATTTAACCACACAGCGTAACAATCATACCTCATGCAGATAACCCTTTAGCACAACTACAAGACTTAGTCCCTTTACATCCACCAAGGATTTTTAATTGCACCAAGTCACCTTCCTACGATTCACAACTATATACACTACTACATTCTGTAATCATCCGTTTCCCTTGGATATACAGGAATTAACTTTATAGTATACATCCCATGATAAGTACAACTCGTTGACTTAGCTTCTAGATTCGTCTTATCCAATGCTCACATTCAATTGAGACATTAATCTGCATACTGCGACTCCTATCTATCTCATACTGTCACTACTTCATCATTATATCTTATTTTACTCTTTTAATCTAATACCTTTACTTTTGCATTAATATAACCTCACTTATCTCTTATAACTCACTCCAACTGCACTCTATAGTCCCCCTTTGAAAACCAATTATGGTCAGTTACTCTAAACTCTCTTTCAGCATATCACAAATTGATATAGTCTAAGGAGGATATCATATAATTCCTATAATTAATGTTATATTCTATAACAACTTATACTTATTGGGTACGATACTATGATAACCCTTAAGATAAATAAAGTGGAGGTAATAGAACAATATAGTCTACATTAAACAACTCTAAAGAATACATACCAGTCTTAAGTCAACAATAACTCTATAATGGTACATCTGCTGTATTCTCTCGTCTTAAATGAGACATCTCTATTCTCGATATCCTCTTATTCCATCTATCCTCTCTCTGCGTAATGAGCAGCAATAATAATCTCTATTGTATTTTCTCAATATGGAGGACTCACGACAGGTCGGGGTTTATCCTCTCGAAGGGCAATTGCTTTTAGTATGAATTCCATTGAAATACCTCCTCGATAGATAATGAAGAAATACATTTTACTAACTATATGAGAATTAGAGAAAAGATACCTTGCGGTAAATTGTTATACAGTTAAAACACCGAATAATTATGGTTGCACTAAGTAGCTGCTGTCTGACTACATCGAGATAACAACTAGAATGCTATTCCTCTCACTCACTCTCTTCCTCTCACACTTTCTGACATAGTTTGAAAGCTTAAAGATTTATGAAATATATAGAAATAATAATAATATTATTATTAATATTAATAATATTATAATTAATATATTATAATATATACATATAATATAATAAATTATTATAATATATATAATATATTAATATACACTATATAATTAATATATATTATAATATATATTAATATTAATATATATTATATATAATATATATATAGTATATTTAAGTATATATTATATATATATATATATTATATAATATTATATGATATTAAAATATTAATATATTAATATTAATATATTATAATTATATATAATATATATATATATATTATCTATATATATATATATTATATATATATAATATAATTATATATTATATTATATTATAATATATATAATAGTAAATTTCATATAACTCGGTTAGATATATTAGTACATATAATCTACCTAGTATGATATATATGTAATAGAAGTCCTATAAATATACTAGTTTAACCAGCAGTAACATAACTCGCAATAATATAAGTACTAACCCACCTATCTATCTAATAGATCTAGCGTGATTTACCGAATGTATGGTACTAAATTACCTACACTACTGAGAAAGTATGCAAATCAACTTAGCTCTAGTAGTGATGTAAGATATGACATGTTAAAATATTGGATCCGGATTTCCTGTCTATGTTATATAATTTGGATATAAAGGCTAGTGTATATCACTTAATGAGCTCCTATTCATAAAATCACTAATAGCTAATCACACCCGGCTTACGGATTGACTTAATATCTAAAGCCCTGTATAGGGATACATTACTTACATCTATGAGAAGAAATAAATTCAATAATATAATAATATATTAATATAACATTAAATTAATAAAACTTAATATATAAAATAAATATATAATAAAATTATATATATGTATATAGAATTTTATAAATTTTTATATATATAATTATACTAATATAAATTACATGTTATATAGTAAATTAGAAATTACATATTAATATATTACTCTTATTATAAAAAATAAAGATCCACCTTTTACCAAAATAATACCAAAATTTCTTAAGATTAATGTTTTGCCTTTAAAATCAGTTGAGAAACTGTTATATATCAAATGTTATATAAAATATTAAAACATGTCTTTAATCAGTCTCTAGTGTCTAAAACAGGTCTATATAAGGTATTTACAGTTTTATTTAATTTACGCCAAATATATTTTTAAAACTAAATAGGGGTAGGGCAAGTATGCCTGCCCCCCCTATATATATAATCACTCAACTCCCCTTGAACTACTGCCAGTCCATTGTAATTAAAATATAATAATATTAATTAATATATATATATATATTATAATTAATATATTAATTATAATAGTATATATATATATATATATATATATATAAATATAGTATATTAAATAGTATTAATTATAATATATATATATTAATATATAATATATTAATTATAATATAAGGCCTAATTATTATTATTAACGTTCATTAATTAGGATTAGTGTTTAATGGTATGTGTAGTTATATATATGAGGGTTACGAATAATTAATGGATTAGGTAGTTTACTAGTAGTGACACTATTCATACTTATTCATTTAACCTTCAATATACCTGATATCATTATAGATCCACACTTCCTCCCCATAATTTCAAAGCTCGCTCAGCTAATGTGAGCTCTGATGCTTTGTGACGGTTAGACTTCTTCTCATAATCCCGATAGTTAAGCATGGCGGCCTCTCTGTTTGACGCACTACGCTTCACGGATAGCTCTACGCGATATCTATGTATTTGTATGGTTGCCGTATACATAAGGTCCATTTTGTGCGTTGAGAGGACGAAGCTCACGAACAGGTTTGTCTGGTGCTCTAATTTCTGAGGTCGTCACTGCACTTCGCATGGATACAGAAAAAACATCTTACTTTTTGGTGTGTTTTATGAATTAGTCGAGATAACACTCAGTTATTTGTACCAACAAGCGTTATTATAAGCGGACGAACAGTATGTCCTTTATCTCCATCGCGCGGTAGTGCGGGATTGTGCGAAATCTTAAGGATTAAGATGTATCTCGATCTTGAATCTCGTTTTAATAAGGATTGAGTTGAAATATGATCGGCTTGCAGCCGACAAATAAGGTTGTACACAATTATACTCCAGATACAAATCATAGTTGTGTGACTAATAAAATAATTTTAGGTAAGATAATTTTAAATATATATATATTTTAATATAATATATCATATAAATTAATATTAATATATTAATAATTATATATATAATATTAGTATATATATTAATTAATATATTATATTAATTAATATATATAATTATAATTATATAATTATGAATTTATTTAAACCTTTAATAATATATTATAATATTATTAATATAAAATTAATATAATTATATATTATAATTATATATAAATTAATATATATATAATATATATTATATATATATATTAATTATATATAATACGGGAATTCAGTACGTGGCTTCGGCTACTATCCGTTATGAACTAAAATCCAAAGGGGATAGAGCTGAAATAATTAGGTTGGTTTCCGATATACTGATATATGAAATTATATAATAAATAATAATATAAAATTAATAATAATTAATTAATATAAATAAAAATAAATAAATATTAATATAAACGCCGTCTAACAAATAGGTAAACTATTGAACTATATTATCATATACATGATAAATGTACTCCTCATAATAATCTAATAAATGCAAACAGGCTTTTATTATAAAAAGCCACTTTAAATCCTCATTTGCTACGATGAACGAAATAATAATATGTGATGCTGAAAACGCTATTAATAGTAATATAAATGTATATAATATAGTGGAAGCGAAAACTAGAGGACCGAAAGATAAGTCAGAGCTCCAAAGAATGTTTAACACGAAATCTCCTTTTGTGGGTTTTGACGCCAACGTAGGGGAATACAGAGTGTACAATTCCACTAAGACTGCGACAACAATTATAAGAGGTGGTTTTGGAGTGTGAAAAGGCAGACCAACGTATTAACGACAAAGGAATTCGCTTCTGTTATGAGGATGGTGAAAATATAATTTTGTAGCTATATTATTGCAATTTAATAGATCTATCGCTCCGCCGGCGGTGATTTGTAAGTCCTGCCACAAGAACTGGAAAGGTGCTGATGTATTCTTTGTATAGTTTCGGGTTTTTCACGTGTCGTTCTTTGGTGGGATCTTTGTGTGTCATTAGATGTGGATTAAGTTTTTTCTCTAATAATAATTTAAAATAAGAAAAATAGGAAAAAATAAGTAGTATATGAATGTAAATTTAATAAATATTGGAGGAAATGTGGGATAGATATAATATAGTAAGTAGTAGTATGGCTTTAATATTGTGAGTATATATAAACTAGGGTGTATAATATAATAGCTAAATATTGATATATATAAGATAGTTAATGTATATTAGTGATAAGGAAGAGGGCTGGAAATTACTTGATAAATAAAGACGCATTTATCGGTAATAATAAAACGGTAGAAAAAATTAAGGTGGATAAAGAAATTATAAGGTATATTAGAGTATTAGAGATCATATAAACATGGGAAGTGAACTAAATATATAACTTATTTATATTATTTATAATTATATATTATTTTGGCGTCTGATGAATATTGCCCTTAAGTTCATTATCTGAAATTAATAAACTCGCACATATAGAGGATAATATAACTAATACTACCTCAGGTATAAAGGGTTATCAGCTCTCTCCTGTTATGTCTGGATTCTCAGTGCCAATTCTATACTATTATTTATTCTGGTCTCCGAAAACTAACTCAATCGCCTCAAGTTAATGTGCACTAACCCTCTCTTCCGAGAAGACACATAAACTTCTCATAGCTCTCAATGATTCTCGCTCGATCGCCGTGACCATACCTAAGACGTGGCCTCTATAAAGAGCTCACTTCGGCAGGTGTAGTGGTATTTCGGCCACATTCCAGTTCAGCAAGACGCGCTCGGATGAGCATCGTTCTTCATCTATAGGCCTCAAAAACATCGTTCACTCTCAGCATGCTCTCTAGAGGAGATCTTAGTTATCTAGGCGCCATTAAGCATTGTCTAACGCTGCTTCCAAGCCAAGGTTTTCAAATGCCTAAGATAAGTAGCTATACTCAGACAGCTGGACCGGTGTTTGCGATTGTGAGTGATGAAGACTGGGATATGCCCTATAAGCCCGTGCGGAAGAAAGTATATTGTAAAAACATTTATAAGTTATATATATATATAAGTATATACATATTTACTCATTGATAAAACATATTTAATTATTACTTGAGATTTATACATATCTATATATTATACTGGATACTCGTATAAATTATTAGTTATTAACATTATAATATTTTAAATAATATATATTATATAATTAACTCTATCATTCTGATTATATTTAAAATTTTAATATTTAATTATAATAATAATATTATAATATATAATATACTGGTTAATTTTGAGTAGTAAAAGTATAATGCGTACGTATAGAGCTATAGTTAAATGTGTATAATGTTAGAGGTTAATATAGTACTATAGGTGACGTCATTCAATGTGTAGTCGATAATAAAGTAATGATAATATATTATATTAATAATAATTAATAATATATATTTAATTAATAATAAAATATTATATAATATATGCAGAAAAAAAATAAAATAGAAAATACTTTTCATTAGCTATCCCGATTTTAAATCGAGTATTCCCCGAAAAACAGTAATCAGTTGCATCGTGGTACAGCTGTGCGAGGCGTGCGGTAAGGTATATAGCGACGGCAAGTGATGCCGTCAGCAAAAGTGGTGAGTAGACTCTCAGTTACACCCATATACTTTGCCTCCAAAGACATTTTCGATCCCCCCTACCTGCCGGAGAATACACGCACACATCTACATAGCTCTCTCTCTCGTAAAATATATCGGGCACCCAATAAAATAAAACCCCCCCCCTTTCTACTACATCTCATTACTCGACTCTCACAGAATATCTCTAATCTCTTACAATAATCAGCGATTTATACTGTCCTCCATATGAATTACAGTCTCATAAGTAATTACTAAGAGACTAAAGTGTTATATGCCTAACATATAAAGGCTAATGACAAGTATGGACGGAATAATGGCGAAATTTATAATTAAAAATAAAGGTAGCATGGATTTTAAGAGTTAAGACAAGAGTATTATAAGTACGTTAATCAAACATAAAATAAACATATAGAGAACTGCATTTATCATAATCCACTCTCAATAGATCAAATTAAGGAGATATAAAAAATAAACGCCCAAAGAGGATATATTAGATCATAAAATGATGTCGAAGGATGGACATAATTTCATCATACGAGACCTTAAGCGTATAATGGGGTGGTAAAATGAGAATGATAGTAATTAAATCGAGACGGAGTTAATAATAAGTAATAATAAATATAGTGTTTAATACTTGACTAGAGAAAATAGCTGGAAAAAGACATTATCCGCTCAGTATTCTCTCGAACCCTATCTACTTGATAATAGCGACCAATCTTATCTGCGTGGCATCGCATTCTCCAAGTCGCTCCCCATTCGTCCGTTTTAAAGTGTGATAACTGATTTAGAAATAATGATTGCATCCGTTAAGTCAGCGATTTTATTTATAGATACATCTTCAGTTGGCTTTACTCCAGTTAATATTGCTTATCTCATCGCTGTGACAAAGGATCATACCTAAATACTCTTTTTCTACACAACATACTCCACTCTGTACCCATACTCTGTGATTACGAGCTCTCGAGTGTGACTCACTACATCGCATTCTTGTAGATTCCACAATTTCAGGTCATGCAAAATATATCTTACTACTTCTCCTATTGTGATAAAAGCCATATCTATCTATCTTTTTACTCAAAAAACGTATATCACCCAGCTTTGATTATGAAGCATCAGGGGGCCACTTTCCACTTCATATATTCTAATGTATTTTATTGACTATATTCTTATTATATTATATATTTGCTCTTGAAGCTTGTAGGAATAAGTTTTGATCACACAATTCACATAGAATCCTAGTCTATTTAATAGTTCCTTTAATTAATCCACTATGTATGTAATATATGTACTATTATATTATAAGTTTGATCAAGATTATATGTTTCCATGAGGAAGATCTATAGATTGTCTAAAAACTAGTAAACAACACAACAATAACCATTAAAGAAAATGAAGATTTAAATAAATTTTTTTTTACTACTATTCTAATTATATATAATATTCTATATAATGATTTAAGATTCGATCAATATAAATATTATTTAGATCTTAATATTCCTATAGATTAATATCTATTATGCATATATTATTATTATTATTATTATGTACATGTAGCTAGGAGACTAATTAAATTTATCTAATCTTTAATAGTGCAAGTTTTTATATTTAAATGTAACTATTCTACTTGCAGATGGGTGTGTAAATTAATAGCCTGTAGTTAGATGTTGTTGTAGGTGGGTGGATGTGTGGTGTGTATAGAAAGCAATTGAAGGGTTACTTCTAGTTTGGCCACTCATTTATATTATATATTTATTAATTAATATAAATTATAGTATAATATTGTATTTAAGGTATAGCACACAAATTATTCATTATATATATAATGATATTCATCTTCAATAAAATCCTTTTTAAATTTTTATGATAATATTCCTCGTTATGCAGATGCTATGTTTGCTATGGTTCTTAGTATGTTATGTGTGTGTGATTGTGGTATAAGTGTGTGAAGAATCTCTAAAAATCACTCTGATTACTATACTTTGAGTTTTTCATAGTTCCCCATGATTGTATGCACCAAGCGCTGTTATTGGGTATGTTAATTAAACATTTATCTTTTAATAGCGCATTAAGAAAAACTCTGCAATCGTTAGAACTTCCGATTCCAGCAGGAGATTGATAAATGTATTAGTTACAAATAAATAGATAACTTATAATTCATAAAATAGAATGGAAATATAATATTCCGAAATGATGGAGTTTTCTCTAACTTCATTTACGAAAAGCTAACAACTGCCATTTTTGCTTAATTTTGCAAATTGATCAATATCATGAAGGAAATTTTAATTTTACAAGAATAAATATGATTAATATTTAATAATAAATAACTACAGTTGAGTAGTGGGATTAATTTCTTTTAATAAAAAAATATGAGTATAACGTATACTATATATATACTGTGGAGTTATATAGATGATCCCTGTTTTAAAAGATAACCCGTAATAAGACAAACAATCACATATATTTTTATCATAATATATATAATAATATAATAGATATATATATAATATATACTATATATATATATATATGGCCAAATCTAAAAGTTACCCGCTAATGAATTGTTCTCCGAAAACTAAGATAAGACAAGAAAAACTCTCTATATTGGATGGCGATCAATTAGAACAGGTTTTTGCTCAGTAAGTGCAAATTGATAAAATGTTTGTTATTTAAAAATTTAATAATATAACAGAAAGAATAATCAAAGGTTGAAAGTTTCTCAAATTAGTACTTTAATTTTCTTATTACTTTATTTTTTATTTTTTTATTTATATCTCCTTTAATCACATGCCTTGAGGGTAGAAGAAAACTAATAAAACATGTGATGAGAATCAGTGTAATCTAATTTCTCTGTGATAGTGGGTTCGCGTTCGTGAGTTCGCGGAGCGCTCTATGTATGGCTGAGAGGGCGCATGGGAGAGTGGTGTTGTCTGCCAAGAGAATCATATTTGTGTTAATCATGTCGTGCGATGGAAGTATGTAGTTTCTCCAATATAAGAGCTATTTACAGCAAGGCAAGGGATGCTTGTACAGATGCATTGGGAAGGAGAGGGGTTATGATGTGTGTGAGGTTTGAGAATGTACTTAAAACGGCTTGCTGTGGAGGGGGAGGTATTGCGGATTTTCCATACCCCGGGTTAGGGGAGGGGCGGGGTGATAATCTGATAGGTTAGGTAAACTTCCCGTGCAAGATTTTTTCTAAACAGAGTTACTCCAAAAAATACCAAAGAGCAGACGGAGGATTTCCCGGAGACCCTCCCCGCAGAGGGGGGAGTATTGAATTATTTTGTTTTAATCTGACCTGACCCCGTACGGTGTGTGTTAATGGAACAAGATCCCATTACAAACGTGATTAACGAGTATCTTTGCCTATATCTTTTTGTTCATGGTGTTATACACCTTGTGTATTTGCTTTACGTACAGGAGCTTTGAATATAACATTATTAGAGTTTAAAAAAAAAAGAGAGAGTCTGTTTGGTTTAAGAATACATATTTTGATACGTAACTCGATTCCTTCTAAAAAAATTCATTGTTAACTTTTACACTCGCAAGGTGCTTAATCTCAACCATTTCGTGGATAGCTTATTCTATCGTCAGTTATTGGGGATATAATAAAAAATAAACAAAATAAGAGTAAAATTTTTTATATTTTTTGAACATATATTCTCACATACTAATGATTTCAGTGACGCTGAAATATACACAATAAGAATTGTATTTATTCTCATGATTATTCTTATTATGTAATCTAACATGGGAGATGAATATTCTATGAAGTTTCTTCAGAAATACATATCATGCGGCGATAATATAAACCTTGCTTTCTTGTCATTTGGTCAGCATTTAAAATTTCTATTAGAGGTAATAATTATCAAATTTCTGGCATTCTTTTTTTCATATAAATCAGTTAGACTTTTTTTTATGGCCGGCTGCATAAAGGGTCACTGATCCCCTCAGTATCAAGATGTTCATTGATTAATTTTAGTGGAAAATTCTTTAATATAAGCGGAAAGTACAGTTCCAAGAGAATGAACAATACAAAACTTGGTGAAAAAGAGAAGATAAAAAACGTAGTATAATATCTCCGAATTATAAATTCGTGAGAATTTCTGCAATTTGAACAGAAACAATTCTACTAGATTGACATTAAAGTTATTTTGTTATAAAAGCATTAATTATTAATAGTAATAACATTATATTTATAATTATTGCCACGTTATTTTTTGTAATCTAGAAAATTAGTGATTTCTTACGTAAATGGAAACTCGGCCTCTATGAATCTTTATCCTGAAAATAAAATGATAATGATAAAATATATTAACACTATATACATTATAATATATTACTATATATTGATCAATAAACTAATAACTAAAATACAGAACTTATGTATAACTTTAAATTAGTTTCTATCCTAAGCTCAGCTTCTCAGCACAAGTGAGATTTGTGCTATGCAGTCCTTCGAAGACGCATTAGTTTTTTATTTGATGTCATTACTGAAAATCACTTGGAATGCCTACACTTTTTAGTGAAAGTGTGCAAAACATATTAATGTGAGTTTGTGAATACACTACAGTCGCACGCGCGTTCTGGATTCTGCTCGACAACATCCCCGAAACGCACGCACCGACAAGCGTATCGAGTGGCTATTTTTCTATCTTTTATAACCAAAAGGATAAAATCCAACATTTCTTTTTGCATTGGTGGAGGAAAATTAGAGCGCGATAGAGTTTCAGGATCAAGATTTATAATTAAAATTAGATGATTTAATAATTTAATACAGCAAGCATGTATATAACTTTTTCATATCACATAATAAAATTGTAAATGTAAGTTACATAAACCAGTAAAAATAATTCGTGAAATTTTTTTATATTTTTCATTAGACTATAAATCGGTCATCTGCAGCCGCTCCATCAAATAGACATACATACATATATAATATAGAAAAAACACACACGCAATCCCCTTCGAAACCACTCCACAAACACACACACACACACACACACACACTACTCACACAACTACATCACACACACACACCACATCTACTACCTCCTATATATTTATTATATATATTATCTATATACTTATTACTCATCTTTATTTCCCTCTTCCTTTTATACTTCACACTTACTTTCATTCCCCCTCTATACTACTATATCCTGCCTATAATTCCCTTTTATAATATATAATTATATCTATCCTTTTTTTTTATTATAGTATAACTACTCCCAATTCCTCACAAATAAACCTAGAATCATATTTATTATAACGATCAATATACATATTACTACTATATACTTATCTTATATTGCAGGTATTATATAACTACCTTATAATATATATTTATAGTATATATACTAGATATATGTGTGTGTGGTGATTTTTGTGTGTGTGTTCTGTGACGCGCTTTATAATACCACTCTCGTAAAATATCTGCAATAGCCTCGCCCCACTACCTCGACAATCACTATCTTTAGGACGCAGCCCGCGCTCCACTGATATAGTATATTTATAACTCAACCCTACTCTTATTATCCGCTTCTAGTATTCAATCACTCCTTACTGATTTTTAGGAAGAAAACCTTCTCAGGGCAAGGATTACATTATTTTAGCTTAATATAACATCCGCTCCTATTATTCTTCTCTTTATATATATATAATTATAATATATATATTATATAATATACTATCGAACTCGAAAAGAGTTATTCTAGGAGAAAATTTTTTTATTAGAAGAGCCACAATCCATATCTCATAAATACTACAATAGCCACAGGGAAAAGGTAAATTAACATTGTTGGAGTACGAAAAACTGGCAAAAATTTATCCAGAAAGGTAAAAACTTTCTATAAATGAATAAAAAAAATAAAAAAAAAATAAAAAAAAAAAAATAAAAAAAAAAATAATTAAAACACTATCTCTGAAAATAACTACACTCAATAGCTACCACGGGAAATAGAAGATACATTTTTGGTAAATAACCTTCGTAAACAATTCAGTATTGGAAATATGTAAATAAAATAAATTTTATAAAACATAATAATTATGGCTATTGTTTTCTTTATTGGCTCATAAACTTCATCAATTTATTAAGCTATATATATATTATATATTATAATATATATATTAATATATATATAATATATATATTAATTTAAATTTATATATAATAATATAATATAATATAAATATATAATCATATATATATAAATATTAATATATATATCTCTATTATATATATATATCATATTAATATATATAATATAATATATTATACTATCATATATATATATATTATACTAAGTTATAGGGTACGGTTTAAATTTTGATCTTCCCCACTCGATATCTCATATATTATTGTTGCCTGTGTCCACGAGGTATTACACGGTAATGTAGGGGCTCGAGCCGACACGGGGATATAGCAGTCACGTGGGGGACGTATCTTGCACTAAGGCTCGACCCCGGTAGCCGAGAGCGGCGGTACCAGATAGAGAACCCCCGCGACAAAAACCCAAATACAAAGAGCGGGGCGTTCCGGAGACCCCTCCGCCGGGAGGGGATTCCGGGGAATTTAGTCCTACCCCGTAGTTCCCCGGAAAGCCGAGATTTTTCGGAAATTACGTCAAGGTCGTTTGCGGGTTAATACCTGAGAGTGGCTTTCTTAATAAAAAATACAAAATTAATCGAGTAATCCATTTATTTTTAAACGATTAATGAATATAAAAGGCTCTAAATAGGGCTTTCTAATCGGTTAATACTATATATTATTAACAATATATTTGTTTTTTTTTTTTACATTTTCCTAACTAAAATTTTACCAGGGATTCCAAAAATGGTATTCCTTACGTATCTGGTAGATGACTATTGTATATATTTTCAAAGATATAAATATATTAATTACTCAAAATATAGGTAATTATTTATATGTCAATAGATACACATTGCGATAATATTGTTTTTTCTTATATATATATATATATTAATATATATATTAATATTATATATATATATTAATATTAATACTATATATATATATATATTTTTTTTTATTTTTTTATATTTTTTCTTTATTTATTAACATGATTTATTCTATTTATTTAAAAAGTACATTTATCCGCACAATAATAAATTAGTATAACCTAGCTATCCTCTAATCAATGTAATTACCTTTTTCCACTAATCGATCAGCTAAAGGAGCTTTAGAGATCATGGTTTAACTCGCGCAAAGGAAGTTATTCAGTGTCCGATATGCCATTATATTACAAAATCTATATATTATAAGCGATATGTAATGTATTATTTATTCATATGTTAGGTGGATAAACACTAAAAAAATAATAATCTTTCGCAAACATATATATATATATATATATATACATGCACTACTAGCTGCAAAAACATATAACTATATATAATAACAATCACTATACTATTGGAAGCAGATATATTTATAGAGAAACTGAATCATAATTTTCCAATACTATTTTCTACCTCACACTGTCAGGCATTATTTTCAAATACTATGTTATATATCGATAATGCCAGGCATCAATTTCCAATACTATTTTATATCGCTCTATACCAAGAATAGTACTACTATTATTTATATTTCAAAATACTACCATTACCTTTATTAAAACAGGATATTCCGCATTCAATTATTGTTCTCAAAAACTCAATTTCAAAAACATTTGTTCTTTTTTTCATTTCTAAAATTCAATCATTTTAGTATTGTTTCCCATTCATTTATTCGCATGTTTGGAACACGAGAATCGCATTCACTCATCAAATGTCGTCATTCCTTTTTCCATCTTTCATGTTTTATAATCATGTCTAAATGCTCTTTCAATTAATTCCAAATACATGCAAATAATACTTCTAAATACAAACAAATACTTGATTCAAATACAAATATAAAAACGTATTCATAGAAATACACATTACATTTGGTGATCAATCAAATTACCTTAAATTTGCTTTTATTGTTTTTTTTTATTATTATTTAATTACTTGAAGCATTTTTTTGTGTATTAGCACTGATGGTAAAAGTTAAAGACCCAAAATAATATGGAAAAGGCCATCAAGTGTCGAAACAAGGCATTTGAAATTAAGTCGAAGAAAATGTGTATCCAATCTATACCAGTAAAGAACTTATAGGACAAGATAGTTAGTTAAATCTTGGGTTCTGAGAGTTTGAGATTGTATGGAAAATTGTCAGAGGAGGTGTGAGATTAACAAGTTTAAAAGAGCAGGGCCAATTGTAATAGTGATAATGTGAGGATAGAGATGCAATAATAAATAGGTAGAGATTGAAGTGTGAGAAAAGAATTGCCCTAGACTCCATTTCAAGAGGAGCTGTAATTGAGCATGTGGATTAAACCACTCTAGAAGTGTAAAATGTGTTCCATAGTCAATACCCATAAACAAAAAATCAAAAAAAACAGACAAGCAGCTGGGGTAGTGTTCAGATCTGAAGGAACCTTGTAAGTTGTAACCCCTAACCTCTTAGAAACTTGTTTACTAACAGACAATATGATTCTCTCATTAAGACTGTGAGAAGAGAAATTCTAATACAAGGACAGAGCAAGATTCAAGATGGTTTTTTAGAAAATGTTATAGTTTTGTGAAAGATTATTCCTTCATCTATTTACTAAATGTAAATCTTTCACACAACTATAACAATCATTGCCTTAAATATCTATTTACTAAATATAGAGATATTTAAGACAATGATTTTTTCAACACCAATCAGATATTTGAAAAAGAAGCAGGTCATTCATTTGCTTCAAGCATCAACTATCTGCTGTTGAGCAAGTTATTTTTCAAAATAAAAAGGGGTCTGTGGTGTATATGGTGGTCATAAGTATAAGAGTGGATAAGTGATAAAATGACCAAAACAGAGGTAGAGGATAGAAAAGATTCTAGAGGAATGCCTATATTAATACATAAAAATCCAAATAGCCTATATTATATATATATAACATCCAAGTGTAACTTATATGCAGAAACTATACAGTATAAAAAAAATATACAAATATTATATAAAACGTTTTTAAAATAAAGTAGATATATAAATCTAGGCCATTTTTTTAGCTCTGATTTTCTAAACCTGCTTTGCTTAGTCTACAACTAAAATAAAATCTTTAGTTTCAACTTTAACTTCAGCATGATTGACCTGATAATATAAATTCATAGAAAATATTAGAAAATGAGTTATTACCTATACAAAAATTGAGAAGGCGATCTCTCCAGTATGTCATCAGTTATCGTTTTTCTTTCTTCATAATTCAAATCGGATTCATTTCTTTGCTGGCTTTTAACGACAATATCTGTTCTTCTGGCAATATGGTCAACAATTCTTTCTCTTAGAGGAAGATCATAATTTTCTTCCTCAATAGTTTCACTTTTTGTGTTAGTGTTATTATCAAACTCTCCAAACATTTCAGATGCCACCCACTTTAATATAATCAATATACTTATATTTACAATGAATATACTGGTACCTAAAATATATAATATATTATATAATATATATATATATATAATATATATATTATATATATTATATATATATATATATATATATATATTATATATATATATATATAATAATATAGAGAATATAATATATATAATAAATATATATATATATATATATAATATATATATATATATAATATATATATATATATATATATATATATATATATATATATATATATAAGAACTAAACATTAAGACATATATAAGATGAAGAGTGTACAAGAAAGGTATAAGGATAAAACGAATATAGTCCCAAGGAATTCAGGTATTACTAGAATGTAGAAGGACTAAATACATAAATCCAGCTGAAGCTAGATAGAATATCAAGTAGGACGAGGCTAAGCCTTAAGAGAGAATAACTCACATTCTCCCATCAAACCCATGATTTAATAAAAAATAAAAAAAAATGTAATCACACGTAAAGTATCATAAAGTTACAAGATTTTTTTTTTTTTTTTTTTTTTTAAATTATATACCTATTTAAAGTTCTATAGGATAAATACTGGTCAGATTCAAAACTGATTACCATATTTGTGATCAGCACGTAAAAGTATCGAATGGATGATTTTTTTTTTTAAAATGTGAGTATGGGGAACAATAAATTTAAATATATTAACCAATTTGAAGGTATAAATGCATGGCACATGAATATTTGTCTGTAGGGGTCTTATATTTCTTCACTACCACTGAAGAACATTAGAAATAAAAAGACAGTAAGAAGTCACATGGGCCTATCAAGGCTGTCCCAGTCAAGCCAACAGAATCAATCACCAAACATGTTCATGCAAATCTACAAAGTACCCTAGGGCTTGTCAATAACTACAAAGTATGCACAAAGTCTACAATTAAAAGAAAAAAAAAACTATATCTAAATAATGTGTTAACCACACTACTAGCTTTAATAACTTTATAGGAATAACATGCAATTTAACCTTAATAACTACTGTAACTAAAAACCCGCCAATTTGGCTTAGTCAAAATTTACTATATGATACCAAACCATCATATACCTATCCAATCCTTTCTTAAATGATGTAATCGAGTCGCACTTGACAACCCCCTGTGGCAAACCATTCCAAAATTTAACAACCCTATTATGAATGAATGCTTTCTTATATCAAGATGGCATGTTTTCTTTGTAATTTTTGTATTAGGCCCCCTGGTCTACCATCAGTGCTCTACCATGAATTTATTGGTCTCTGTATTATCAATAGAAATAAATATTTTGTAGACTTGTATCATGTCCCTCTGAGAAATTACTTTTCTACAGAAAACATTCATAACTCCTTCAGCCTCTCCTCATAGCTCTTACCCTCAAACCCATTGCATTGTCTCTAACATGTCTAAGTATTTATTTAAATAATACTTTATATAGCCTGCTCCAATACTGGCCTAACATAGCTATTATACAGTTTACTTATAACTTCCTTGCTCTTGTAAACAACATTGCGATTTATTATGCCCACCATCTTATTAGCTTTATTCTTGCTTCCAACCTGATACGCCTACTTTCAAATTACTGCTTATAATATAACACTAATTTTTTTTCTTGTCCACAGACTCAAGCCAATCCCCATTCATATTGTAGTTAAAACTTTTATTTGGGTAACCTAGGTGAAGAACCTTACACTTTTTACTATTAAAATTCATTTGCCACTTATCTGCCTACCAAAGAAGTTTATGAAGATCATTTTGAATCTTTATACTTTCTTCACTATTCCTAACTGAGGTAGCTACTTTGGTATCATCTGCAAATTTAGAAACCTTGCATTTAAGTCCTTGGTCTAAATCATTTTTATATATGAGGAACAATAGTGGCCCCAGCACTGAACCCTGTGGGACACCACTCCTCACTATTTCCCATGATGACTTATTGACATTTAGTTGTACACACTGTTTTCTATTCCACAACCACTCTTTAATCCAACCATGTACCACTCCACCTATGCCACATTGCAATAACTTCTTCATCAGCCTTATGTAGGGAACTTTATCAAAATCTTTTCTAAAGCCTAAATATATATCAACTGGATCTCCTCAGTCAATGCAGTAAGTAATGTATTCTATAAATTCTAAATTCTGACATCACGTACCCTTTCTGAAACCATGTTGGGAGTTGTACAATACCTCATTATCTTCCAAATATTTCTCTGTATAATCTTTCAGTAACTTTTCCAAAACCTTTACAACCAGAGATGTTAAGCTAACTGGCCTATAATTTCCCAAATCTTCCTTATCACCTTTCTTATAGGCACAAGGTAAGTATACACAGATTTTTATGTGCATACTTAACAAAACATATCAACCTGAACTAGTGGGGTCCTAAACCGAGACCTAAACTGGATGGATGGACTAACCTAGATGAATTTATATTGCTGTAACCTAGAAGGAGTTCTGGCAACCATGGCTATGCTACTATTTCTTTTACAGTCTTCCCTTGCACCTGTTTTGTAAATTACTATTGAGAAATTCCAGTCAGCTTTTTTATAAGAAAAGTCTTTGGGAAAATTCCAATCTTTGAGAGGCTGTAACTTTTTTTCCTAAAGAGACTGATCCGTAATTTTTTTTTTATTCTTCATTTTTTTTAGAGTCTATACTGTGATTTTGGTAATAGTCGAGTTCAACAGATTCCGGATTATATAGAAATTTTTCCTGAAAATCGGTTTTTATATATCTTTCATACCTATGTAAAAATACTAAAACAGTGGTGCCAAACCTCTCATATATAAATTTAATTAAATCTATAAAAAAAAAAAAAAAAAAATTTCGGGAATAGTAGTGCAGAGGGGTGTCACCCCCGTTTTTATAAAAATCATAGGATATATATATATACTCTAAAAAAAAAATAATGAAGAATAGTGAAAACAAAAATTGTCACTCTTTAGGAAAAAAAGTTACAACCTCTCAAAGTTATTAAAAATCCCATAGGATTTTCTTATAAAAATTAAAAAAAATTTTTTTAAAAATCACAGGATATAGCTATATATATTATATACTCTAAAAAATAAAGAAAAATAGTGAAAATGGAAATGATTTAAGTCTTTATGAAAAAAAGTTAGAGCCTCTCAAAGTTCAAAATTTTCCCATAATCTTTATAAAAAAAATTAGTGGGCTTCATGCTCGTTTTAGGGCCATGCTAGTTCAGGTTATGATAAGATTTGTTACGTCTACATAGATTTTCTGTGTATACCTAACAAAACTTATCATAACCTGAACTAGAGGGCTGGAAATGAGACCTAACATGATGGATCAAAAATGAAAAGTCTATGGGAGTTTTAACAACTTTGAGAGGCTATAACTTTTTTTCCTAAAGAGAGCGACGATTTTCGTTTTCACTATTCTTTATTATTCTTTTTTAAGAGTATATATATCCTGTGATTTTTATAAAATTCGGGGGTGACACCCTTCTGCACTACTATGACCAAAATTTCTTTAAATTCTTTTTAGGACCCATTAAGTTTAGGTTATGATAAGCTTTGTTAATTATACACAGTAAATCTGTCTACTTAACAAAACTTATCATAACCTTACTGATTTATCGAACGTAAAAAGAAATGATATATACCGTATATGAAAACGAATAATGTTGTTTATAAAAACTGTAAATTTGGCAATTTTTTATTAACAACATTTGGCATACTGCTTCTAGGAATATCAAAACATCGATCGATCGATTTAAAAAAAAAAGTTGATTTTTTTTAAGAATCTGTTGAACTCGACTATTACCGTGATTTTTATAAAAATCTGTTTAGGGTATAGGCATTTTCGATTTTGCACTTTTGCTAACGAAATTTAGGAAAATGCTAAAAAGTCGTTAGTTTATGTCAATTTTAGCACAAATTTAGTAAAATGCTAACGAAACGTTGGTAATTTCCAAAATTCTGTTAGGTTGCTCTTTTCTGTGCTTACCGAATTTTAGGAAAATGCTAACGAAAAATGTTAAACAAATAAGATTGCGGCGTAGTAGTTCGTTGATTTGATGAATGTTTCATTAATGAAATTAGCTTTAAATCTAATTTCGGCTCAAGTTTGTTTTAAGTCACAAATTCTTAACTCACAAAATCCCCTATTTTACCCTAACATATTTTAGAAACAATTTTACATTACCCTACCGAGTTTTTGTTGAGGTGTGGAGCTCGCAAAAACTATATAAAAAGGTTTTAATTTTTTACCTTTTTTTGATTTTCATTTTATTCTCTCATTTTTTGTTTTATTTTGTTTCTTTGTTTATATAATATATATATATATATATATATATATATATATATATATATATATATATATATAATATATATATATATATATATATAAATAATAATATATATATATATATAGAGAGAGAGAGAGAGAGAGAGAGAGAGAGAGAGAGAGAGAAGAGAGAGAGAGAGAGTAGAGAGAGAGAGAGAGAGAGAGAGAGAGAGAGAGAGAGAGAAGATAGAAGGAGTGGAGAGAGGAGAGAGGAGAGAGGAGAGAGAGAGAGAGAGAGAGAGAGAGAGAGAGAGAGAGAGAGAGAGAGAGAGAGAGAGAGAGAGAGAGAGAGAGAGAGAGAGAGAGAGAGAGAGAGAGAGAGAAAAAAGGAAAAAAAAAAAGGAGGAAAGGAAAAAAAAGAAAAAAAAGGGAAAGAGAGAGAGAGAGAGAGAGAGGAGAGAGAGAGAGAGAGAGAGAGAGGAGAGAGAGAGAGAGAGAGAGAGAGAGAGAGAGAGAAGAGAGAGGGAAGAGAGAGAGAGAGAGAGACGAGAGAGAGAGAGAGAGAGAGAGAGAGAGAGAGAGAGAGAGAGAGAGAGAGAGAAGAGAGAGAGAGAGAGAGAGAGAGAGAGAGAGAGAGAGAGAGAGAGAGAGAGAGAGAGAGAGAGAGAGAGAGAGAGAGAGAGAGAGAGAGAGGAGAAGAGAGGAGAGAAGGCTAATTTATAAAGGTTTTAAGGTTAAGTTGCATAATAAAAAGAAGAAAATCTATAGATTTTCGAAAGAACTTTATTTAGAATAAAATTTCATAAATATATGTAGAGCCTGAAAATCTTTTTTTTTTTTATTCATCGGAAATATTTAGAATTTTTTTTTTATTTTCCCATTTAGGGGCTCGAGCCGACGGCGGACAGAGGGGGGGGGGGCGAAGTCGCCCCCCCCGTCGTCCACCGGGAAGGCCGAGAGACCCGACTCCTGCCATCTTTGCGGTTTACCCTATGGTATTCCTTTAGTTTAAAAAAAAGAATAAGTGTAATTCCCTTTTATACTTTGGTATTACTTTAACTAAAAGGAATACCTAAGGGGAAACCACAAAGATTTCACTGTCAACCACAGTAAAAACTTTGTGGATCCTGTAACTGGGGCTTATACACAAAATATAGAAGCAGTCTGGAGCGTTTTGAAGTATAAAAATAAGAAACGAAAAGGTACTGTAAAGTTGATAAATTCATATCTATGTGAATTCATGTGGCGAAAAAGAAATACGGGAAAGAAATTATTCATATTATTTTAAAGGATATTGCTAATTTTTAAAATTCTTATATATATATATATATAATATATATATATATCTAATATAATATATATATATATATTATATACTTATATATATATATATATATATAATATATATATATATATATATATAATATTATATATATATATATATATTATGGTAATTGTTACCCAGAGGGTTGTCAGCCCCCCCCCAGTTTTTATGAAAATCACAGGGTATATATACTCTAAAAAAAATAATAATACAGAATAGTGAAAACGAAAATCGTCAGTCTCTCCTTAGGAAAAAAAGTTACAAGCCTCTCAAAGTTATTAAAAAACCCCATAGGATATGTTTTTAAAAAAAAAACAAAAATTTTTTTTTTTTGATAAATTATACAGGATATACTACTAAAAAAATAATAATGAAGAATAGTGGAAACGGAAAATTCGCAGTCTCTTTAG
>JABUQX010101637.1:32500-42133 GCA_015478945.1 Trachelipus rathkii
GAGACATGCTTAGTTAAACTAACTGGGATAAAGAATTTAAAGACCAAAATTGTTTTTATTTCTGTGGGAAACATTTTAAAAAGCAAATTTTTAACGAATATTTCAGTCAGTAATGTTTTAAAGATAAACGCCATTAGAGGTGGCAAAGAGAAACCCTGTTTGGTGGAATAGAGAGATAAGAGAGAAAATTAATGAAAGCGTAGATAATTTAAAAAATATTCAAAGTAGTAATAGGGAAAGCATGATTTAGAAATTATAAGGAAAAACTCTAGAAATGACTTAACCACTCAATAAAGAAAGGCCAAAGAGAGAGGCAGAAATTATTTTAGCAAGGAATAGTAATAAGAATCTGAAAAAATTTTTTTTAAGCTTTTTTAAAATTTAAAAGTAAGAATAGGACAATTGGTCCAATTAAAATTGATGAAAATTTAGTGAGTTCGGATAAGGAAATGGTCAACATTTTTCAATGATTATTTTGCTTCAGTGTTTACTGATGAAAGATTAGATAATAGTTTGGAGACGTAATAGTTCTTGTATGCATGTTACAAATAGACTTACAGTACAGAATTTGAATTTGACGTAAAAGACATTAAACGTTTATTAGATCATATTGATCCAATAAAAGCTGCAGGCCCTGATGGTATATATGGTAGAATTCTGAAAGAGGGTAGTAGCAGCATTGCAAAGGCACTGTATTTGATTTTTAAGCGATCTATAACATTTGGTGAGGTACCAAATGACTGGAAAACAGCATATGTTGTGCCTATTTATAAGAAAGGTAGTAAGGAAGATTTGGGAAATAGGCCAGTTAGCTTAACATCTCTGGTTGTAAAGGTAGGTTCTGGAAAAGTACTGAAAGGTCATATAGAGAAATCTTTAGAAGATAACAAGGTATTGTATAACTCCCAGCATGGTTTAGAACCAGGGTAGGTCATATGGTCGACAAACCTTCTTATGAATTTATGGAATCAGCATTACTGACTGTATCGACCGAGGAGATCCAGTTGATATCGTATATTTAGACTTTAGTAAAGCTTTGATAAGGTTCCCCCACATCAGGCTGATGAAAAAGTTATTGGAATGTGGTATAGAGGCAATTAAAATATGGTTGGATTAAAGAGTGGTTGCAAATAGAAACAGTGTGTACAACTAAATGGGAATAAATCATCAATGGAAATAGTGAAGAGTGGTGTCCCACACGGTAGGATTCAGTGCTGGGCCACTATTTTGTTCCTCTATATATAGACCACCAGGGACTTAAAAATATGCAAAAGGGTTTTCTAAGTTTTGGGCAGATGAACCTTACTAAAGATGGCCAACCTCAGTTAGGAATAGTGAAGGATGCATAAAGATTCAAAAAAATGATCTTGATAAACTTCTTGGGTGGCCAAATAGGTGGCAAATGAATTTTAAATAGTAAAAAAAGTGTAAGGTTCTTTACCTAGGTTTCTCAAATAAAATTTTTAACTACGATATGAATGGGATTGGCTTGAGTCTGTGGACCATGGACCAAGAAAAAGATTTGGTGTGATTATAAGCAGTAATTTGAAAGTTAGCTAATCAGTGTTTGGAAAGCAAGAAATAAAGCTAATACGATGCTGGGCATAATAAAATGGCAATGTTGTTTACAAGAGCAAGGAAGTAATAAGTAAACTGTATAATAGCTATGTTAGGCCAGTAAAAGAGTATTGTGCACAAGTTTGGGCCCCTTTTTTAAAGAAAGACTTAGATATGCTAGAGAGAGTGCAACGTAGAGCAACAAGGAGATTTCTGGGTTTGAGGGTAAGAGCTATGAGGAGAGGCTGAAAGGAGTTAGGAATTTTTCTGTAGAAAGGCGATTTCTCTCAGAGGGGACATGAAATTACAAGTCTAATACAAATATTTCAGTCTATTGATGATTAATAACAGAGATTTCCAATAAATTTTTTCATAGTGAAATGGACAAGGTGACCAGGGGGCATAAAAGAAAATTAAGAAGAAAGCATGCCACCTTGAAATATAAGAAAGTATGCCATTCAGTAATAGGGTTGTTAAAAAATTTTGGAATAGTCTGCCAGAGAGGTTGTTGAGTGTGCCTCGATTTGCAACATTTAAGAAAAAAGGGTTAGATTTAATTTATGGATGGGTTTGGGAATCCATATAATATTATTGGACGAAGCCAAATTGGGGGGGGGCGCGGGTTTTTAGAATTTTTAAGTTGTGATATAGTTATAGTTAATGGACATGTGTGACCCCTATAACTTAGTTATTAAAAATGCTAATGTGGAGGGTTTGGCGTATCATATTTATACATATCATTTTAGTTTTGACTAAGCCAAATTAGTGGATTTGTAGTTACACCAATTGACAAGCCCTAGGGTGCTTTGTGGTTTGCATGAGCATGTTTGGGTAGTGGGTTGACGGACAGTGTCTCGATAGGCCCTGTGGCCTTTACTGTCTCTATAATTCTTTGTCTTTTTATATTATATATATATATATATTATATAATATAATATATATATATAATATATTTATATAATATATATTATATATATATATATATATATATATTAATAATATATATATATTATATATATATATATATAATATATATTATATAAAGTTAATAATTTATACTTTTTTTTGACTTCACTGCTTTTTGACATTCTAAAATTATTTTTTGACATATTAAAAGTGTTAACAATTTTTCCTCAATATGAAGTTTAATTTCTACCCTTATTTTTTTTAAAGTTTTCATTTTAAAAGATTTATTTGTGACTTCAAACAAACTTGAACCCTAATATTTCTTTTTCTTCCAAATCGATAAACTCCATCACAATAGTTGAATCAATTATCTGTAATAAAAACCTATTTTTTTTTTTTTGTTTTTTTTTTTTTTTGGTGTATTCCAAAACAGTGCTCCATTATGAAACAGCTGATCAAATAATTTTTTTTTGTAACAATCGGTCGATTATGCCCGAAATTGTGCTAACACTGGATTAGCATTTCTTATTAAGCCAGCGTTAGACAAATGCAAAAACGAAAACGGGTTTAATATCAAACAAAAAATATTTATTATATATAAATTTATTCGAATTCGTATATATGCGATATGTCAAATATCGCTATTTTTACGCTACAGGAACATAGTCCTATATTTACGTTTTTCTCAACAGAATTATCAACGTGGTCAAGTTTTGCCAGAAAAAAAATTAAATAAATAATAGAAAGCCTTGCCTTTGAGTTAGACCGTTATCGTTTTTTGTCATTTGGTGCTTCACGAGCGGCTCGATAAGACCATGCTTACGATCAAATTTAGCCGCAGTGGCAAATTTCATTGCATAAACGAATGCGATTGCTCATAAAGTCCAAATTGTTGTTCTTACAAAGGCAATCTGAGTCAGCTGTTGTGATGGGCACATGGTTTTTGGAATAAGCAGAAATAAACCATAACAAATAATTTATATTTACAACTATTGTGATGGAGTTTATCGATTTTGAAGAAATTAGATTTAAAAAAAAGCTAATTTTGTTGAATTGAAACATTCCGTCAATTCAAACGGGTTCTACAAGTGTGGCCGCCATCTTGTTTGTTCCATTTTTTTTTTTCGTAAAAAAACGGTGCTCAAGTTCGGTAAGGCCGGCACTGGCAAATTAGCAACATTACAGAATTAAAGAGAAATTCCTTACGTTTTGGGGTGAGCATTTTGTTAGATTTTTGCAACTGTTTGACAAAAACGAACGCAAACGATCAGAGCATTTCTTGGCGTTTCGCAGCACAAATGCAAAATACGAAAAACTGCGCTTATATTCGATTTTTTTTTTTTAAATTTAATAAATTAAATTTTGGTAATTTATTTTATTTTTTAATTCGATTTTCTAGTCTAACATTTTTGGTGTAGATTGATAAAAAAACACTACATTCTCGTTTCTTGAATTAATTATACAAATTCACACCGCACCTCTATATTTCAATGAAGCATACCCCACAACACCACAAACGGTGTGGTGTGGTGCGTTCGGAACAAATGCCCAGCTATATATATGCCATCACAAAATTAAGTACATGATACTTATCACCTATAAGCTGTACTTCAATAGCCTAATAATATACTCCAGACTGTGCTGTTTTTTCTGCCATAACTTTTTAATCTGTGCATTATAGAGCACGTCATTTATTTCTATTTTAAAAAATATAATAAATTTGGGTATAAAATGCCCTTCAATAGTATATGGCTAATTTATTTCTTTAAAAAGATTTTTTAAAATTATAATTTTGAAATATTTAAATGTGAAAAAAACAATAAAGAGTGCAGAATAAAAAATATTTTGCTAAATCTTTCACTCATATCTAGCAACAAATAGAAATATTAAAGCAGAAGATTTTCATGGGAGTTGATGGAATATGACAACCCATATAGGTTTTACTAATTAGAGTGCCCTTTCAATTTTTCTGCATTAAAGTCATTAATGAAAAGTTCCCTAGATTTTTAATGGCAAGATTCCTCCTCTACCAGAAAAATCAGTTGGACCAATTTCCCTTTTCTAAAATGGTTCAACTGTTATCCATTACACTCAAACTATGTCCTGATCTAATATGTTTTAGAGGTTTTTTAGAAAAAAAAAAACAAAAAAAAAAAAGGTCTTAGAATCGCGCAATGAGGTGTCAACCCAGAGAGTTTCCCAGGTAAAAAAACGATCGCTCTGGGCCGTTTTGAGCATTAGCCGGAAAAACTGATATCTTTTTCACATTTTTTTTAAAAATATTTTAAGTATAGACATTAGACATTAGGATATATAAGAGACAGTAAAAAAAGCAATGGGCCTATATCCGAGACTCTCCACAGTCAACTCCACTACCAAACAATGCTCGATGGCAAATCGCACGCAAAGCACCTAAGGCTTGGTCAATTTGTTGTAACTACAAATCCAAAAATTTGGCTTAGTCAAAAACTAATGATATATAAATTTGACCCAAACCATCCAAATGCATTAATAATCTAAGTTATGGTCCAACATGACATCTAACATTATAACTAACTATAACAATTAAAACCCACCAATTTAGCTTCGTCAATATATTTCATAATGATATCCCAACCCATGCCACAAAGGAATCTCACCCTTTCTTAATGGTTGCACACTCGAGTCCACACTCAACAACCTCCTCTGGCAGACTAATTTCAAAATTTAAAACAACCCTATTACTGAATGCATCCTTTCTTTATATCAAGATGGCATGCTTTCTTCCTTAATTTTCTTATTATGCCCCCTGGTCAACTGTCCAAGTTCTACTATGAAAAATTTACTTGGTCTCTGTATTATGCAATAGATTTGTAAATATTTTGTAGCTTGTATCCCTGTCCCCTCTGAAAAATCGCCCTTTTTTCGACAGAAAACATTCCTAACTCCTTCAGCTCTCCTCATAGCTCTTACCTCAAAACCCAGAAATCATCCTTGTTGCTCTAGTTGCACTCTCCAGATATCTAAGTCTTTCTTTAATAAGGGGCCCAAACTTGTGCACAATACTCTACTACTGGCCTAACCTAGCTATTATGACAGTTTACTTATTACTCCTTTGCTCTTGTAAACAACATTTGCGATTTATTATGCCCAGCAATCTTATTAGCTTTATTTCTAGCTTCAAACATTGATTAGCTACTTTCAAAATTACTGCTTATAAATCACACCTAAAATTTTTTTCTTGGTTCACAGACTCTAGGCCAATCCCATTCATATCGTAGTTTAAAAACTTTTATTTGAGTAACCTAGGTGCAGAACCTTACACTTTTTACTTTAAAATTCATTTGCCACTTATCTGCCTACCCAAGAAGTTTTATATCAAGATCATTTGAATTCTTTATGCAAATCTTCACTATCCTAATGATTGTGGGCCACTTTAGTATCATCTGGACGAACTTAGAAACCTTGCATTTGAATCCCAATCATCTATATATATGAGGAACAATAGTGGCCCAGCACTGCACCCTGTGGGACACCACTCTGCACTATTTTCCCATGATGATTTATTCCATTTAGTTGTACACACACTGTTTTCTATTTCGCAAACCACTCTTTAATCCAACCATGTACCATTCCACCTATACCACATTGCAAAATCTTTTCATCAGCTTATGTGGGGAACCTTATGCAAAAGCCTTTACTAAAGTCTTCTAAATATACAATATCAACTGCATCTCCTCGGTCGATGCAGTCAGTAATGTATTGCCATAAATTCTAAAAGGTTTGTCTGACAATGACCTACCTTTTGAAACCGTCTGGGAGTCAATACAATATACTTGTTATCTTCTAATATTTCTCTATAATGACCTTTCCTAACTTTTCCCCGAAACTTACAACCAAGAGATTGTTTAGCTAACTGGCGCTATAATTTCCCCAATCTTCCTTAATACCTTTCTTATAAATAGGCACAACTATTGCATTTCCAGTCATCTGGTCCTCACGCGAATGTTATGATCGCTTAAAATTCAAATCAGTGCCTTTGCAATGCTGATACTAGCCTCTTTCAGAATTCTACATATATCCATCAGGGCCTGCAGCTTTACTTGGTCAATATGGTCCAAACGTTTTATATATTTTACATCAAATTCAAATTCTGTTAAGTCTATTTGTTACATGCATACAAGAACTATTTGTCCAAACTATTATCTAAATCTTTCCTCAGTAAACACTGAAGCAAAATAAGCATGAAAATGTTGACCTCATTTCCTTATCTGAATTCAAGAAAATTACATCTATTCTATTGAAACAATTGTCCAATTCTTACTTTTAAATTTATTAAAAGCTAAAAAACTTCTTCGATTCCTTATTACTATTCCTTGCTAAATAAATATTTCTGCCTCTCTTTGCCTTTCTTATTATTTATTGACTTTTTAAGTTCATTTCTATTTTTTCGCCTATAATTTTCTAAATCATCTTCCCTATTACTCCCCTTGAATATTTTTAAAACATTTACGCTTATGACTAATTTTATCTCTTAACTCTCTATGTCATCAATTGTGTTTTTTTTTCGCCACCCTAATGGTTTATCTTTAAAACATACTGACTGAAAACCATTCCATTATTAAAATTTTGCTTAAATGTTCCCTACATGATAAACAGTTGGTCTTTAAAACTCTTTAATCTTCCAGTTATTTGTACTAAGCATGTCTCGAAATTTGGTAAAAATCGCCATTTCGGAAATCAAAGATTTTTCTTTTTAACTTGCAATTTGGGCCAGATATTTACATTCACTATTAAATTCTAATGTATATTTAATGGTCGCTAAGTCTAATCTCTCAACTCTAACTTCCATCCACCCCATATTTCATATCGTTAGTAATATTAAGTGCTAGTAAGCGATCGTATCTTCTTGTGGGTTTCTTGGACATACTGGGTCACAAACCACACAAGTTATTCTCTGTAATACAATTTATGAAAATGCAAGACTACTATGGTCCATATTAGACAAGGACATCATCGCAATAAATTGCCCGAAATTAAAATCAACACACCGCATTATGACTATAATCTTTTTCTTTCTGTGGGCATGCTGTCTCTATTTCTTTCACAATATTTCCGCGTCTAATTCTCGACTCTGGCCAGGAGGTCTATTAAATGCCCCTAATTCTATATGATTTATTGTATATAAGGATATCTACCCACACCTATTCAATATCACATGATTCCCATTTTAAAGTCAGTCATTAATACAGATTGAATATTGCTTTTTAACATAAAGCGCCACCCCACCACCCTTCTTTCCTCTACGCTGGTATAATAAAGTGAATATCCCGTCTATTCCATATTCCTGAAAGGAGTCTCCCTATAATTCTTCATTAACCCATGCCTCAGTTATGGAAATAATGTCTAGATTCTCATTTATGGTAATAACTAATCAGCTCATCTTTTTTTATTTCCAAAGGTATGAGCATTTGTGTAAAACATTTGATACTCGAAATGCTGTTATTTTTTAAGATTAATCACTCATCCTTATTGAACCTGTAACAACACTAGCTTTAATTTTATCTCCCACACTATAATAGGTCGCATTGCTATTATTTTGTATTCTAGGATTTAAGCCCCACCACCCCCAAACTTTAACCTAGTTTTTTGCTAAACAAGTCCCCAAACTCTGGTACTAAAAAGCCCAACACCTTTACGACTCTAGAGTGAACTCATCTGCTGCAAAAAAAGATCTTTATCCCAGAATTTTCTCCTCTCACAAAATCCAAAAAAAAAACCTAATATTTTTCTGAAAAAACAATAATTTCCTAACCCTTTTCATTTACACCTAAAGCCCTACTCCCGCATTCCTGACCTGCACCTAACCTAGGTAAAATCCCAGAAATCATGCACTTCTTCCACTAGCTTTCATCTACGAATCTGCTCTCCCCAAAATATATTATCAATAAAAAAAATTAAACCTTTTTAACTTTTATTTCTGATGTCCTGTGAGTTTCATTTTCTCCCTCCTCACTTTTATTCGCTTTCATGCTCTGCAGATCTACATACTCTCAACCTATAATCTGCATTATTATTCTTTTCTGACCTTCTATGTCCTATATCATTTGTACCCACATGCAAAATGCACCATCACATCTGAATCAACATTTGTAGAATCAATCTCTTAATCTATCCTATCCACGATATCACTAATTCACTCTGGCACCTGGATAACTTACTCCAATCATTTTTTATTTTATTTCTTTTGAAAAAGTTGAACTAGGTATCGTGTCATAGAGTCTCCAATTAGCAAATGTTTTCGTCTTCCTTTAAGAAAACTCAAACAATTCAATTGGGCCTACTCTGATCTCATTCCCATCTGGAGACAGTCGAACCTGTTAACTAATAGCAGGTCACAGCTGACTGAACTTTCGGAGATCCTTATCTTTAAAATTATTAATTTCTAATTCTTACAATGCTAATTCATTGCAAGACCTATTATCAAACTACTTTATCTTTTCTCTCATTCTTACCTGCCTAGGTGAATCACTATTTCTGTCTACCCCTAGGTCCCGCTCCCGTCACTCGCCTCGACTCCCTACTAACCTTTTTCCTAACATTCCCTCCTTTCTCAACTCAAATACTTCTTTCTTTCAATCCATGCATAATCTTCACTCATCTTGCAATCTCCTTCCTTAACAACACATTTTCTGCATTCAAAACACAAACAGGTCAGCTATCCACATATTCACCTCTCATCTCTCACAGTCCCACAGTTATCACAAAGAGCATACATACTTTAAATTATATTTAGCATTACTAACCTGTACCTATTCATTTTACCGAACTAAAGTTTAAATAATCACTAAAGCCTAAGAATAAAACTAAATCTCTTATAAATAGGTTTAAAATTTAAAACAAGCTAAATTTTTAGCTTAGCCTAGGCAGGGGATATATAAAAGTTTATAAGGTAAGGCTAACTGTAATACTGTGACTGAGAAAACCTAATTTAACTTTAAATTATCACACGTAAAATTAAACGTAAACAATTAATAGACTTGTTTTAAATACAGATGCACCTAATTATAAAGGATCCAAATCAAACAGACACAGAAATAAAGTAAATCTCTTAGCTATACGTTAGCCTATCAAATTTAAAATTATAAAAATTTAAATATATAAACAATTGTTAATGACTGTAGTTTATAA
>JABUQX010101638.1:0-17500 GCA_015478945.1 Trachelipus rathkii
TAACGAGGAGAGGATCTTTCGGTTCACTGTCGAAACCTCCTTACCGCTCTTGTTGTGTTTTGGTGGTCACTTCATATTCGCCCACCTTTACTTGTTGGTGACTATCGGTTATTCGTCACCTAATGCGGATTGGCTGTTGGGTGTTTTTGTCAGTGCTTTTTACTGTTTTGGGTATTGTCTCTAACACACATTTGGTGAGCATTACCAACTATTCGAAACGTTTTGACACTCGTACTTCCTCCTGTGATTTTTATCATCTCCTTTGGCTCAGTCTTTCCGTTTTCATTATGATCCAATATTCTGGTGGGACAGGTCTAAGCCTCTTCCTATGTGGGAGTGACCTATTTATCCTCCTATCAACCTTACTTATAATCTCTATTGCTCTGATCGTTACTCTCCAACTGCCTTAATTACGCAGCTGGCGTTAATGTAAGGGCTGATTGGTCTCTCCTTTTCCTCACTGCAACTTATTCCGCCTGCCTTCCCGGTTCATCTGACTGTCTTCTCCTTCACTCTGCGGATCGCGTTTCAAACATTATTTTATGTTCGGTATGTTTGGTTGTTCTGGGGGCGGCGGAGGCCCATATCTCCTATCGCTCTTCTTGAGCTTGTCGTCGTTTACTCTGCACTAACATTCACATCGTGTGGATAGATCAGATATGTCGCTCACACAGGGCTAATGTGCTATTACTCCATCTAATCGCTCCTTACAGAAAACACATACATCAGTCTTAAGTTATGATCCTCTTTAAGGCTCTATTTGCTGCTGCCTTAACGTCTCTAAGGTGTATATATCACAGTACAGTATGACATGGAAACAGTTATTCTCGTAACCTCGCTTCATCCACGTGTCCATTATCTACGCGCATTGTCTGTCGGTGTATGGTGTGTGTCCGCACATCTCTCGCAAGCTAACTAACCAGGATCCACCGATCAATCATCAGTCTGTGGCCGCTTACCCGTGTGATCATCAAATTTCCGCTCCGCGGCATGTTGCCGATGTGCTAGGGTATACCATTTTGTTTCTGCATTGTCCTTTGCTAGTCGATTCTCTCTGGTATCGTGCAGCCTTTCCGATCGTCCGCGAGCCCGCATAATCATTTCTTTTCCGGACTTTTTTCTGTTTCCTACCTGTGAGGACCCTTCTTATAATCGATCTGTTACACTTCCGAGGGCGGAATTTATCATGGAGCCTCTCCGCTTTGTAAGCGAATGGAGCTGATACCTGGCCTGAGGGTATCCTCCTACAATGTTACGTTTCATCTTCCATGCCTTCTGCTTCGGCAGTTCTTTCCTCTCTATTAATATATATCGTGTCTTGGTGTCTGGAGGTGGAGTCTTCCCTCCTCAGTATTTGGCTACTGGCTACACCATTCCTATTTCCTAACATAGGTATCTCCTAGATGCCTCCAATACTGCCGATTCTGTGCTGCTGTTTCAAAGTTTGAGAATTGTTAAAGTTTTTGATGTGAGAAATCCAACGGCTATTCTTCTTCTCCCGACGTTGGAGGGCCTGCGCCTGGCGGTTTTATCCGCCATCAGTTCTGTGTTTATGAATCTATACGATCCACACTAGGATACAACCTCTTCTCTCGAGTTGGTACACAACGATTATCCGTGTAGGCTTTTTTCCTCTTAATTATGGTCCTATCTGTTTTCTTCGATTCATCCGAGACGGCTTATGATTCCCACATGAGAAATAATGGGAAGATTCTCTCAATAACCTTTTGCACTCGCTTGGGCCTGGTATGGGACAGCTTCCCATACTCCTCTTCAAGTCTCTTTATGTTACTAAGGTGATGCTTTCCGTGATTCCGCTGTGTACCACTACGTCATCTTCGTTAACATTTTGACATGGTGACCGGGGATTATTATAGTGCCGCAAGGAAGTGTGCTCATCTGTTATCTGATCTTTATCGCTGTTCAAAGTATTCAATACTGGTTGTCAATCTGCTAGCATCCCATCTTGCGTCGGATGCTCTCTTAATAATGTGGTAACGATTCCTGGTGCGTTGTTAATCTGTTTCTGTGAGTGAAAACTTTCAACATTGGAATCGTTCTTCAAGCCTTTTTTTTTATTATTGCCCCTCAACCATAAAACTTTATAGCTTCCCCGTCAACATGGGGTTGACTTCGTGGGACGTTTGATCCCCGGGGTTACTTTTTTCCGTCACTAGACACAGACCGTGTCTATTTTCCGTTGAGTAGGTGGATAATGTCGAGATTCGTTAATGTGGCGTGATTTGTCTCCCTTGCTTGTCTACGTTTACTTTTCAGTATGTCTCCCCATCATCTCCCCGCCCTTTGTGTCTGTGAGGTGAGGTTCTTGGGTCTCTGTTATTGGATGCCCGCCTGACTTATCTCCCTCATTCTCCCTCATATCCTCAATTTAAAACTTAACTGCCGCCGCTCTTTGGATCCTCTTACGCCACCTTCACGACTCTACATTTCATTTTATGGGTGCTTGAGCGTAATTTAACGGTCAGCTTAGTCCTGCTGATCATTGATTTAGTCAATCAGGTCATAGATTGGAAATTATTGTATTACGTGTGGATATTATGGCCAGTACGTCTCTGGCGTAACTTACGCCTTCTACCGTATCCGACGCGATATCAGAATCGAGGTACTGCGGATATCACTTGGGGCGTTTCGGTTTCTATTCGCCATAAGGAGAGTTTGGAGACGTGTGAGGCGGGGTGTATGCTCTCCTGTCTTTACGTGGAGAATATCTCATTTGTAGTCTCTAACTTGTTTTTCCGTTCTACAAATCCCTCACAAGTTCACATATATATCGGCTATTTGTCACCTCTTACATCGCTGAGTGTTATCCTCGTAGTCCCTGACTTAATTGGCCTGATTTGACTGAGGTTGTTGGACCGTCTGATCTTCCGTTTCTTATTTCTCTCAGCCTCTCACTCGTTAGCGGTGCCTGTTTTACAATTTTGACTACGATGATGTCCTTGCAACCTTATTGTTGTATTCCCCGCCTGTGGTGTGCATGGGTTAGATATAGTGTTTAAGGTTGTCTGCCTTACTTCAAATACACTCGGGACTCTGTCACCGTCTCTTCCTTGAAGGCTTTCCTTCTGTCTCACCTGGATTTCCATGGTGCGTGACTCTGTGAGCGTTCTACTATCCCCGTCTCTCCTCTGACGGATCAAGCGAGCAGGGTTTGGGTGGGAGCACAATCAGTCCGGTCTTTTCAGACCTTACCTCCCTCGTTCTATTGTGATATCCACACAACCTATCTATCTTCTCATGACGCGTCGTCTTTACTGCGATGTTAAGTTGCCCACTAACGTTCTTATTGATATTTAATTCAGGAATTCTGACATGTTCTAAATATCTGCTTGAACACGTATTATTTAACGATTTTTTCTGACTCGACAGAGTGCTCTACTTCACTGCACTTCCCAAATCGAACTGATCACATTGATTACATTCCTTTTTTGGTTTCTCATCATCCCAATAGTGTTTTCTCTGCTAGTGGTGGGGATCATGCTAGACCCATCGTTACTCGGGTGTTCTGTACGTCTTATGTCTTGTGACCTTCCATCCCTCACCGGGTGGGCGCCTTCCGCGAGCTACTAGTATCTGGGTAACGGAAGTCTACGGACTGGACCCAGCTGGGCGCATGCGGTCAGCGCGCGACGCCGCCCTCATCAACGGCTGGGTGATGCACGTGCCGCATGCACGATAGCTGTCCAACGATCACGGGCATACCTCGGTGTCCATGCTTGCTTTGGATTCATGCTATCTTCTCCAGACTGCTGTAGTGTTTGCCCTCCGCGTACGGTTTTCTATACTTTTCGTGTGCGCTCTTCCTCGTCTTGTTGTGGGTTTCAGTTGCTTTTTTAAGCTTTTGTGCGGACGAATCACATGGTGCTAAACTGCGGTAAAAAGCCCCGGTTTAAAAAAAAGCTCGTCCTGGAGGATTTGGCCATCGTCTTTCGCCGGAGTCGGCACCAGAGGTGGTCCTGGCTCGTTTGCGAATTGGGCCATACTAATTTCACTCACAGCTATCTTATGGCAAAGGGAGCATCCCGCCTTTATGTCCTTTCTGCCCGTTCCCAGTGTCCTACTTTTCGGTAACGCATCTTATTCCGTGGATTGTGTGGCTCTTGCGGCTTCCAGAGACCGGTTTTTTCCCCTTGTTACACACCATACCTGTCCAGTCCCGCCTCTCATATATATTGTCAGATTCACTTCATTTCCACAGTGACGCGATTTTTGCTTTCCTTCGGGACTTGACTCTGCTCTATAGGATTTAATACTTGCATTCCCGTTTTCATGCGTTCTGTTTAGGAGTTGCCCCCGTAGTTGGTTTTCTGACTCGGGATCGCCGCTTTTTTGTGCGCAGTGGTGGCTCCTGTACACTCACCCTCAATAAAAAAAAAAAAAAAAAAAAATTATTATATATTATTTATTATTAATTATTATTATTATTATTAATTATTAGGTATTAGTGAATATATGGTGTTGGTGGTAGGCTTCTGCCATGGAATCAAAGTATGTTATGACGAAGTGAGCGTGTGTAAGATAAAATGTGTCAATGGTGATTGGTTTAGGATTAAATAGTGGAGTGAGACAGGGTTGTGTTATGTCTCCTTGGTTATTCAATTTATATGGATGGGGTTATAAGAATTCGAGGTGGTGATGACAGGAAATGGATGTTTATTCGTATGATCTGTGAAATGGGAATGATTGATTGGGATGCCGCTACCTAGTTATATGCGATGGATTTTGGTTCTGTTTAGGCGAATCTGAAGAGAGTTGAAGAGGATTGGCTAGACGTGAGATTTTGCTACGGCGTATGTAAATTAGGAGGGTATGTTGAAGAGTCAAACGTAAGATAAGAGTAGTATGGTTGTGCGTGAGGACGTCCTCAGTGTGTAGTTATGTTAGATGTGAGCAACTGGAGCCAGTGTCGAGTTAAATATTTAGGGTATGTTTTCATGTTGGATGAAAGGAACGGATGACGCAGAGTGTAGTAGGAAAGTTGTGAATGGCGGAAGGTGGCTGTGTGCAATTAAATCGTTGGTGATGTAAAAGGACTAAGTCTTGAGTGCGCTAGAGTCTTACATGAGGGTATGTTGTTACCCATGTGTTAATTGTAATGGTAGTGAAACTATGGTGTTTAATAAGAAGTGTAGATCTAAAGTTCAAATGTGTTCAGATGGACAATCTTAGGGGCATGCTAGGTGTGAGAAGAATTAATAAAATGAGGAATGAACTTATTAGAGAGATGTGTGGTGTGAAGAAAGGGGTAAATGAGAGAATAAATGAAAGTATGTTGAGATGGTTTGAGTAGTAGCAATGATGATGAATAGTCGGTGTTTAGCGATGTATAGTGGAGAGTGTGTTGAAAAGCGACCGACTGGGAGACCGAAGAGAAAAGATATGAGTCGGTGAACGAATGTTTGCAGGAAGAGAAATGCGAGTTTGGCGGAGGCGAGATAAAGGTGCATGATAAGAGAGAATGGCGGGGGTTTTGTATGGGGGCATGGTTGTGGCCGACCTGGGCGAAAGGGTGAACCTTACATTGACGATTTACCATAGTGATGGTCCGTCGCGGTCCCATGAAGCTCTAGGGTGGATTTTCTGTCTGTGACGAGTTTTCACTAATTAATGGTAAGGCTGGGCTTTCTTTTCGACATTTGTCATACTCTCCTACTGCCTTTTATTTTTTTTTCCCCTTTTTCCGATGCTTTTAGCGCTCCCTTACTCCCATCTTGGGAAAAAAAAGGGTAGATAAACGGTGAAAATAGGGAGTAAAGAATGAGTCTGAGTCGAAGCCGGATCTTATGTATGAATTATTATATTATTATTATTATTATTATTATTATTATTTTCTTTTTTAGAAATCTTTTGAACATGAAAAATCCTTTTTGTCAAATAAAGATGTCAAAGATGAGATCGAAATAAAAGAAGAGCCTTTCTATAGTAAGGAAAAATATACGGAGAACAGACAACCTATTGAGCAAATTTTTGTGTTGTTTGAAATCCAGGTATGAAAAGAGATATAAAAGGGGATTTGCACTACATTGCAATAAAATACATCTTCAGTGATTAGACTGAAAATGTGATGATATCTATTCATAGTTCTAAGGTGTAATGAGGGTTCGTCAATATAATTTGTACATCTTCTTATAATCTTATAGGCCGATAGAGGCTTTAAAGGCTGGTGTATCGCTCCATCCTAATTTTTTTTACTATTATTAATTTACCTTTTTTTAATATGATATTCTTTCTATAGCATCTAGAACCCTTTTTGTACTATATCCTGGGGTTTTGGGTTTCTTGAAATATTAAATTAAAAATCTAGGCAACAATAGTTGAATCCAGTTACTAATGTGACCTTTATATTGTTATACTATTAAAATTGATCTAAAAATATTAGGCAACGTATTTGTATGAAAGAGAATCATTTCATATTTCTCTCTTTTTAGTTTCTACAGTTCCCCTTATCTCCCTTACCCTTATATAAGGGTACTATAGCTGCTCTTTTTCAATACTTCGGAACTACAAGCCTCCACAAATGTTTTATTACATATCTTCCATATCCAATCAATCGCAATCTCTTCTCCATTCTTGATCATTTTACCAGTAATTCCATCTATTTATGCTGATTTGACCACTCTTCAACTTTCTCATTCTACCTATTACATCCTCTCCCTTAGTAAGTACCTCATTCCCAAAATACATACTTCTTACACCATTCTAATTTTCCTCTCGTGACCCCAAATTTACCTGTTATACCATCCCCTTTCTGGTCACCTTTAGATCCCCCAACACAATCGATCTGAAGCTCCTACTCACCCCACTCAAAACATCTTTCAGATTATCCCAGAAAGTCACTCTCTTCTCAACATCACCCTCTAATTATACCATCTTTTCTTATTCTCGGAGCGCTCTCCAGTCGTTGCTTGACCGGTCAACTCGTAACCCTTTGGTCTGTGCCATTCAACATTGCCTCTGCTTGTTACCTGCGCAGAACCACAACATTGAGTTCTGTTGGGTTCCCTCCCATGTGGGTGTTCCTGGTAACGAACGGGCCGATGGGGAAGCCAAACAGGCGGCTGCACACAGGGTGTCGTGTGCCCAATACCTTCCTCCTGCTGTGCGCCTGGGCCATTTCCCTGCTACAGATTTCTTCATCTCTTTGCGTCGGGGCTTCCTCTCTGGCTAGCAGTCATGTTGGGCGGAGGATGCTCGTTTCGCCAAACTTCGGAATGTTAAACCCGTCCTTGGCCGGTGGTCTTCATCTAGTAGGAGGAGTCGCCTCCTGGAGGTGGTCCTGGCTCGATTGCGTCTGGGTCATACAAATCTCTTCCATGGATTTCTTATGTCGCGGTGAGATCCCCCGACCTGCCCATTTTGCTCCTCGTGTTTTCCTCTCACAGTCGTTCATCTCTTTGTGGATTGCGTTGCCATCTCGACCCCTTTAACTTTCCTTTCCCTGACTGTGTTTAACAATCCCTCTTTAGCATCGCCTTCAGCACATCTTATCCGAACTTTCATTTTCGTAGTGATCGCAATTTTGCACTTCCTCTTGGAACTGAACATCTTGTATAAGATCTAACATCTCAGCCTTGTTCCTCTTTCGTTTCGTTAGGGATTTCCTCTGTCGTTAGTTTGCTAACACGGTTTAGCCGCATTCTTGTGTGCTGTGGAGATCCCTGTACATCCACTCAAAAAAAAAAAATTAAAAAAAAAAAAAAAAAAAAAAAAAAAAAACAACCTCAGATGGACCATATGTTACAACCACACATACCTTGACCTTTTCAAATTAAATTTAGTCATTAGAATTCTAGTACTCGCACAAACAAAATCCATTATAGCTTGTTGCCAAACATGTTCATCAAAATCGAAAACTTCTTTGCTCCCCTTCTCATTCCTCTCCACTCCAGCACACACACACATTTCACACCATACCACTCATCTTCACCGCTTCCTTTCATCATTGTTTGTTACAGCGAGGAAATCAAATTTATACCCTTTCTAAATACATCCATAACCTCTCTCCTCTTCTCCGCGACATTTATTCCTTTGACATTCCATGTACCCAAACGATTCATACAATTTCGCCGAAAGATACATGGTCACTTACGGCGATCACGCCCGTGTCCAATGCCTGCAATAGCATACCTAGCAAGAGGTAGAACATATTCTGTGGGCAATTCTTTCTCCCCCACACATAGGGAGACAAGGTGTTGTCTGGAAGAGGAGTGTGTATATGAACGCATAAGAGAAAGGCGAACTATTGAGCACTGAATTGTCATGGGAAACCCTACACATTATTATTATTATTATTATTATTATTATTATTATTATTATTATTATTATTATTATTATTATTATTATTATTATTATTATTATTATTATTATTATTATTATTATTATTATTGACTTAAATGATAAGTACCAAAGACAAATGCTTATGCCTTTACTTATACTGTAGATGAGATGATGGATGATGAAATAATATTGATGAATTTGGAAAAGGAAATAGTTATAGTGAGAGAGAAAATTCGGTATTAGTGATGTTAGTAATTTGTTTTATGGTTGAAAAGTATCAAGACACACACATTGATAGATATTCTCTCTTATTAAGATTCCACCAATATTATTGTTTCTTGGTTACCAAGTCCCTTTTTTATCTTCTTTTTCTTTCTTCCACAACTACTACTTTTTTAGTTTCTTTCCATAAATAAATTAATATTCTCTTTTTTTTTACAACTTACTTTTAATAAGTTTCTTACCTTAAAATTACATTTAGCAGTAATAGACTCAATATTCTAATATTTATATTAATATTTATCCTAACACCTGAAACACATAAAATATATTAAATAACTATGTTTTAAAATTCAAAACCCCTTCTTATTAGGGTTTAATTTTACTGACCTTCTCTCTTCCCTCTAATACACTTACTCTCCAATTGTTCTCCTTTCATCCAACAGGTACCTAAAACAAATCAATTATTATTGTTATTACATGGTGAGGTAACATTTGTAAATTTTAATTAACTTTTATTTATATATTTGAATTACATTAAAGATATTTTAACAATTTTTTTTTATTTATAGTTATGTAATATTTTGGATTAAACAGTTTTGAATATTTGTATTTATTTTGATTTTTTGTTTTGTACAGACCAACATTAGTGAAGTAGAACATGAAGAGAAAGGTGATAGACTCGAAACGCAAAGCTTTTTTGGAAACGAACCTCAAACGTCAAGGAGATGTAACCAAATGATTGAAGAAAAGGATTTGAAACAGCTTCATTGTACGCATTGTAATTTTAATTTTAAAAGCAAAGATGAGTTGAAAAGTCATTTGAAGTCACACAATAAAAGAAAGTTAAGATGTGCTCATTGTAATTATGAAAGTAATCAAAAATCAAATTTAAAACTTCATCTGATGAAGCACTCAAATACAAAATTATTTAAATGTTCCGAATGTAGCTATGAATGTAATTATAAAGGAAGCTTTAAAAGACACCTCCTTTCACATTCAAATGTTAAATTGCTAAAATGCTCTGATTGCTGCTATGAATGTAAGCAAAAGGAAAGTTTAAAAAGACACATGTTATCACATGCAAATGTCAAATTATTTAAATGTTCACAGTGCAGCTATGAATGCAATCTTAAAAGAGACTTATATTCACACATGTTGACACATGTCATATTATTTAAATGTTCCGATTGCAGCTATGAATGCATTTTGAAGAGACACTTAGAAAGACACATGTTAATACATGGAAATTTTAAGTTATTGAAGTGTTCCGAGTGCAGTTACGAATGCAGTGATAGTGTACAATTAAAAGTACACATGCTAGCACATGTAAACTTGAACGAAACTATAATAAAGAGAGTGAAGTTATTCAAGTGTTCCGAGTGCAGTTACGAAAGCAGTGATAGTGTACAATTAAAAGTACACATGTTAGCACATGTAAACTTGAGCGAAACTATAATAAAGAGAGAAACGAAGAAGGAAAAAAGAAAACCACACTCCCAACAAACGAAGAACTAAAAAACCTAAAAGAACAAGCAAGAGAAATAATGGAAAAAGATCTCCAACTGACACCAGAAACCATTCAAAAATAAGCAATTTGGGATATAAGAAAATAAGAGAAGAGAAAAAAACAGACGAACAAAAACCAGGAAGGTGAAAAAGAGAAACGAAGTAGAGGAAATATATTTTAATCATAACTCCCTGCCTTCGAGAGACTGAAGATAACAGAGAGGAGACAGATATAGTGGATGTAGTTCAATTATGGATAACAGAAAAACCAGATAATGAACTCATGGAATCTGATAATGAGAGTTAAGAAAGCGAAAGTGATGAAGGAACAGAGGAACCTATGAATATTGAACAAAATAACAATGAGGAAAATAGAAGAAATGAAGAAGAGAATGAAGAGACCCAATATGCAAAAGAACAACTTGATGGTATGCTAAAGAAAATAGTCATTACCGAGAAATAGATCAGATAGAGGGAATTGACAAAAGACTTGGAATGAATAAAATAAATGATTACTTTGAGATGAATAAACAGATTGGAATAGTCCACAGAGTCCTACCAAAAATTTTACTAATTGATTGTGATATTACAGAACTCCACATACTATATTATGCAGTAGGTCGAGCCATAGCAGATAACATGGGAGTTGGAGTGATGGAGGAGAGAAGAGGAACCGGAAAAGAGAAAATCAAACCCTGGAAATTTAGACTAGAGGGAGAAATACTAAAATTAAAAATGTAGATTTCCATTTTAACGTCATTTCGGAGAAATCAATTGAGATCTGAAACAGCAATAAGATGAGTGCAAAATATAATAATAAGAGAAGGAGTTAGACAAGGCAATAAAGTAGTTCATGCGATTACTAGAAGAATTAAGTCTTGCAGCAAAATGTAAAAGGTTAAGAAGATATGAACAAAAAGAACAAAATCGAATGTTTTAACAAGATCCTGTAAGATTGTTCAGAAAACTGAGAAATGATGAAATCAGGGTCACTGTGAACCTCCAAGAAAAGAAGAGATTGAAAGATTTTAGAAAAATATCTATGAAAATGGAAGACAACATAACGAATCATATTGAAAGGAAGAATTAATAAATGATCCTTAGATAAATAATATTAATGAAATGGAATTTGCAGAAATAAGTCAGAAAGAAGTAAAGGAAGTCCTCGTGAAGCTCAATAATTGAGTACCTGGACCTGATAAAGTCCGGAATGTATGGCTAAAGAAGGTAACAATACTTATCAGCCCCCTAACAAAATATATAAACAGATAAATAAATGGAAGAGAAGCCATTCTAGAATGGCTGACAATAGGAGACACTAACCTCATACCAAAATATGAAGAAACTAAAAATACAACAAAACATAGACCTATAGCATGTTTACCTACCATTTACAAAACTCTTAACAGCAATAATAGCATCAAGGTTCTAGAAGAAATATGACAGTGTTCCCAATTGGTGGATAACAAAAGTGTAAAAAATATACGAAAGAAATAATAAAAAAAAAATAGTAGATTTTGTAAAAGGGAAATGAGGCAATGGAGGGTAAATTTAAAAGTAAAATACGAGAGGGGAATGATTGAAGGGGAAAAAATCAACATAAAAAAAGATATCTTCCAAGGGGAATCGTTATCGCCCCTTCTCTTCATTTAGGCCATTAACCCTTTAAGCAATCTATTAAATAAATTACAAAATGTATATAGAATTAACGCACGTAACGAGAAATCAAGCAAAGTAATTTGACACCTGTTTTATATGGATAACTTAAAATTATATGCCCCAAACAGACAAGAGGCAATCAAGCAGGTGGAGGTAGTGAAGAAGTTCTCCGAAGATATATGTGCTTTCCTTACAGTTCAGAAAAGGAAAAAGGAACGGAGAATGAGAACATCACGATAGACGATACCATCATAAGGCAACTGGAGCAAGAAAATACTTATAAGAATCTAGGAGTGGAGGAGTCGGAGAAGGTGGAACATAAGTTGATGAAAGAGATCCTAGAAAGAGAGTATTTAAAAATAACCAAAGCGATATTAAAATCGGAATTGAGTACTAGAAACAAAATAGAAGCCATCAAGACATTAGCCGTACCTGTCATCCTATACAGTTGTGGAGTGGTAGATTGGTTCCAGGAAGACCTTAACAAAATTGATATAAAAATTTTAAATGCCCACAAAATGATTTATAAAGGACAGATTTTGTCTAGAATATGCACAGAATGCTGAGGAGGAGGCATGGGGTTTGTGGAGATAGATTACATTTACAAAAGAGAAATAATAGGGATGGGCCAATACCTGAAAAGCGCAGAAAACAATTCCTCCAATGGGTGTATCAACACGAAAGTTACAAGCCAACAACAACTTCATTAATTAAAAAAAAATGGATTACATGAATATAAACAACGTTAGAATAGAACAAAGCCAAATTTGGGAAGAAAATAAAAACGCAAAATGAAAAGACTAGAATATTAAAAGATAAATTTGAAGCAGAGGAAGAAGAAACATATAAACCATTTGAGACCAAAAGCAATGGCAAAGGAATAGAAGAAAATCATAGATGAAAGTTATATGGATGAGGATAAATCAGTGGAGCTTTTCACGAGGGGACGATTTCAAGCAGATGAAGAAAGAGTGATTATGGCCGCTCAAGACCGAACAATCATAACAAGATGGCATAGAAAAAATATAGAAAAAGAGAACATCAGCTGCAAATGTAGAGAGTGTGACCAGGACACAGAATCTGTTCCTCACATTTTTGCAGGATGTCAGACTTTGCTAAGCAGACATCTGTTTACTGAAAGGCATAGCACCCTCGTGAGATTAATTCATTTTAAATTATGCCAAAAGTAAGATATCATTACAGAAGCAGTCAACTGCTGGAAGCACAAACCCCAGAAATAGAAGGAAACGAAGAGGTGCTGTTACTTTAGGATTCCGTTATCCCAACGGATGTATCAATCACCCACAATTGACCGGACATCGTAGTTAGGATAAGAGGGAGCAGAAGTGTTACGTAATAGTGGAAGTCCCAAGTGATAGCAACTTGCTGGCATTGGAAAGGGAAAAGGAAATAAAATATCAAAGGTTCAAACACGAAATTAGAAAAATGTGGAACACCAATGATATCGTGGTGATTCCCGTTGTAGTTGGAACGCTGGGTGTAATAAAGAAGAGTCTTGTGAAACATCTGGAGAAACCCTCGGTAACAGTCAACACATTAGAACTGAGCTTAATGATTGTAAGAAAGAGCATTGCAAGGTTTCACCATGGACACCTAAGATCTATAGATCTATTAATACCCCCCTTAATAGGGGGGGGGATTAATAAATGGTTGTGAAACTATATTTTAGGGACAAATGTATGGAATTTGTAGGTGTAAAAAAAAGGAGAAAGAACAAAGGTTGGCAATATAAGGATAAATGATATTGAAATACGTGAACTTAACAATGTAATTCCTATAAATACCTAGGAATCAGATGAAATAGAGTCAAAAAAGATGAAAAATAAAATAAAAATACATCAAAGAAATGAAAAGTATATTAGAATCCGAATTAAAACCCAGAAATAAAATAATAGCCACAAGAATACTGCCAGTTTCCGTTCTCACGTATAGATTGGTTCCAACATAAAATCAATGGCATCGATGTAATAACTAGAAAAGCTACATGCGCAGAAAATCATCAGTGAAAATCAATGCATACCGAGGATTTATTCTGTCTATTTGTGGAACTAATAGAGAGAATATATAAAACAAATAATAGGTTTAAGTAAATATATAGAAGTAGCAAAAGTAAGTTCACGAGATGAGTATTTGAACATGTGACAAAGAAACCCTCGGCAATTTCAAATACAAAAAAAGAGAAGGATTATCTGGGAGTAGTAGAACTAGAGGCAGAGGAGTTTAAAGACGTACCAGATGTAGAAAATAAAATAAAGGATCTGTAGGGGGCAAGTATAAACAAACGAAAATAAATAAATAATGATATTATTAATTGAAAGGAACATGTATGTGGGAAACATTTTAGAAAGTAAGTGCTGGAGGAGATTTATATAGATAAAGAACATACACTACAAACACTAACTGAAGAATATTTGACAATGAAAGATGAAAGGACAATAATAGCAGCACAAGACCAGATTCTGAGAACGAACTGGTTTAGAAAAAAATGTAGAAAAGGAAGAAATCACAGAAAAATGTAGAATGTGTAAAGGAAATGTGGAGACGGTGAACCATATTTTATCGGAATGGGTGTATATACATGCACACGTAATGCAATATATAATGATACACTTGAAATTATGCCAGAAGTATAACTTTGAAATAGAACAGTGTATATATGTTGAATTAAAGTCTTGCACACAAAGTTATTTCAGATGTGGCCACAAATGAACCCCTATATATGTATGTCGGACTTTCCCCTTTTCTTACTAGTAAAAAGTTTTGCAAATTGTTTATTATTCTTATGGCACTAATCTTCTTTTGTTCAACAGACCTTCATTCGTATTTTACATTGAAATCATGTATTACTTTATACTTTAAATGAGTGTTCTTTTTGTTCGAAATTTGTTAGTTTAGTTGATATATTTCAAGGAGAACAAATAACAACTGGAGCTTGCTGTGATAAGAAATAAATTGGGTGGAGATCGGAAATCTCGATGCGACCCTTCTCTTTTCTGTTTATATTTCCTAATTAGAGGTTGAAACTTAAATTATCTTTGCAATTTTATTGACAGGATAACTTTAGTTTAGGACTTTATAGTTCTATGGACAAAGATATAATCAAAACTAATGCTTTAATTTTTTTATAAGATGTCACTCAACTAGCCATACACGGAAAATAGTGATGTACATAGTCGGAGTCCATGTCCATGTTCTATCCTTAAGTTATTGCAATCCTATCATGATAAAAATATCATAAATATTGTATCGGTTATTTTTAATAATAATAATAATAATAATAATATTTAGATTTTTTAATCTCCAAGGAAAATGATGTACTTCTTTAGTTATACGTATAAAATATTTAACTGAAACAATAATAAATGAGTTAGAGCGGTACTTGTAGTATACTTTAAAATTGTTTCTCTTAACTCTTTCAATTAACAATATATACTATATTATATATTTCATATATGTATATATATATATATATTAATATATATATATATTTATAATATATTATATAAAAAAAAAAAAATATAAAATATACATTTTCATGTATTACAAGCCATATTTATATACATACTATATATATATAATAATATATATATATGATAATATATATATATATATATATTAAATAATTTATATATATCATATAGTATATTTAAAATATAAAATAAGCTTTCAATTAACCAAATTTAAATGATATATTATATTATATACCTAGTGATATCATATATATATATATATATATAATATATATAATTATATATATAATTACTATATATAATAAAATTATTTTATCTCTAATATTACATATATTATATAATATATATATATATATATATATATAATATATAATATATATATATATATTATATAATTATATAGGTATATATATATTTATATGTTTGTGTTAAATAATTGCATAATCGCAGTTGATTATTTTGAATGTTAAATAAAGAAATTAAGTCGAGAAGGTACAAGAATTACTGGCCTTTCTTGAATTGAAAACCCGCCTGTGCGAAATGAGGATAATATGCTCGATGCTTTACGACTGAGCTATCCCCAACCCAAAAAGTTCAAAAACAGTTTTAAAGCAATCGAGTTCCCTGCAGGCGACATCACCAGGTGTCTAGCCTGTCCTATCCTCGTTCATAGATAATATAGTAGGTGTAAAATATTGCTAATTGCGCAATTTATATTTAGATTGTTAAATTAACTAAATAAAATTACTTTTACCTCCTCCCGCTTATGTTCTTTATTTAACATTTAAAGAATTAAATTGCATTATGCATATTTAACACCTATTTAAGAACGAAGATTAGGACAGACTGAACACCTGTTGATGTCGCCTTGAAGGGACTCGATTGCTTTAAACTGTTCTTGCAACTTAACCTTTTAGGTTGGGATAGCTCAGCGTTAATCATACGAGCATATAATTGTCCTCATTTTTGGCGCAACAGGCGGTGGTTCAACCCAGAGAAGGCAGTAATTCTATACCTTCCCACTTAGTTCTTAGTTTAACATATATATATATATATATGATATATAATATATAATATAATATTAATATATTAGTTATAAATATATATATAAATATATATATATATATATTTATATTATATATATATATATAATATATATTCTATGTAAATTAAGTTTAGGGCTTGGATGGAAGGAGGTGATACGAAGGAAGTACGTAAAAAATTAAGAGTGAGAAGTTAAGTGAGCAGAAAAGAGGATAAGTGATGTAAACATACATAAATCGGTATTGAATAGTGAACAAGTTGCATACTGAACAAATCTGGGGGCCAATGAAGGAAGCAATTGTTAGGAGTGCAAAGGAAGTATTTGGATGCTGCTAAAGTGGAAGTAAGAATGTTTAACAGTGAGTGGATGGAATTGAAGAGGTGATGAAAGCGTAAGGTAAAAAAAGAGTCGTGGTTGAATGTACTAAAGCAAATGATGAAGTTTCAAAAGAAAGATGCTTGGAGATTATATAAGGAGGAAAAAGAAATTAAAGGATGTATTACGTAGGAGAAAACAAGAGTTAAAAAGAAACAGTTTGGAGGAGAATGATGTGGACATACAAGGAAAAAGGAAGCTTTCTGAGGATAGCGCGAAAGAGTGAAGAATGAGTATAAGCTAATTGGATGGAATTAATAATGAATAGGGATGGTCGCTTTTGTAACTGATGAAATTGATGTGAGTGGAGTGTGGAAAGACCACTCGAAAATCGCACAATATTAACAGTAATGAATGAGGTTAGTGAATGTTGGTTTTTGATTGGTGCAAGAAGAATAGTATTTTGGGATGAGGTTATAGTAAGAGAGTAATGGGTGGCGTGAGAAAGGAAGAATGTAAAATATGTAAGTAATTGATGAAATTACTAGGAAAAGATGAAGAAATGAAGCGAGATGTTGATTTGATTGGATTGGAAGTTGTGTAATAAAAGCGTTTATGGAGGGTATAGTTCCAAGGAATTGGGAGAGCGGTAATAGTACCCTTGATAAGGGTAAGGGAGAAAGGGACTGTAGAAATTATAGGGGAATAAGTTTATTTTGAGTGTTGTAGAGTGTATTGCTGGTATTTGTCGAACAGAGTGCGTCGAAGTGACTGAGGACTGATTGGTGAAGAACAAGGTGCGGTTTAGAGTGGAAGATGTGTGGATCAAATCTTTTACATTTGAAACAATGATTGAGAAAAAAATGAGGAGAAGAAGAATAAATAATTTAGTTTTATGGATTACAACAGCGTATGAAGTAGAGTAATAGGAAGCTTATGGCAGGTATAGTATATATCGGTGTTT
>JABUQX010101638.1:22500-33924 GCA_015478945.1 Trachelipus rathkii
TTTTTGACCAAAAGGCCTGTTTTTGCCAACCCTTATTATATATATATATATACTATAGATATATAATAATATAAAATATATATATATATATAATATATATATATATATAATATATATATAATATAGCACATCTTTAGGGATGTTAGGTGGAGAAGAATTGATAAAGAAAAGAACTGAGGAATGAACTTAATTAGAGAGTGGTGTGCGTGTGAAGAAAGGGGTAATGAGAGAATAAAGAAGTATGTTGAGATGGTTTGGCATATGGAAAGGATGAAATGATAGCGTGTTGTGTAAGCGATGTATAAGTGCGAGCTGTGTTGGAACCGACCGGTGGAGACCGAAGAAAAAAGTGGATTGAGTCAGTAAACGAATGTTTGAAGGAGAGAAACGTGAGTTGCGTTAGAGGCGAGAAGAAAGTGTATAACAGGATGAATGGCGGCGGATTGTGAGGGGTTGGTTGTGGCCCACCTGGGCCAAGGGATGAACCCTATACATTGGACGATCTACCATAAGTGAGGGTTTCATCGCGTCCCAGAGGCTTTAGGTGGATTTTTGACTCTTGGGTTCCCACGAATTAATGGTACTTAAATGAGGGCGGTAAGGCGGGGCTTTCTTTCAACTTGTGTCATATTTCTACTGCTTTTCTTTTCCGTGCCCGTTCACGCACCTTACTCCATTCTTGGGAAAATAATGAAGATGAAGAAGAAGATGATATATATATAATATCTTTTCTTTCTTTTCTTCACCTCCTCTTTGCCCCAAGATGGGGTTAAGGTGCTGTAACAAGGGATCGAAAAGAAAGAAGCAGTAGGAGAAACAGTGACAAACGTCGAAGAAGAAGCCCAGCCTACCGCCCCTCTTACCATTAATTGTGAGAGCTCTCACAGACCAGACAAATCACCCTAGAGCATCATGGGACCGCACGACCCTCACTATGGCTAAATCGTCCAATGTAAGGGTTCACCCCTGCCCAGGTGGCCACACCATGCCCCGATACAAAACCCCCGCCATTCTCTCCTATTCATGCACCTTTATTCTCGCCTCTGCCAAACTCACATTTCTTCTCCTTCAGACATTCGTTCACCGACTCAATCCAACTTTCTCTTCGGTCTCCCAGCCGGCGTTTCCAACACACTCACCACTATACATCCGCTTTAACCAACCTACTATCATCATCCTTCCACATGACCAAACCATTCTCAACATTACTTTATTTATTCTCTCATTTACCCCTTTCTTCACCCACACCACTCTCTAATACGTGCATTCCTCCTTTATCAATCTTCTCACACCTAGCCCACACCCCTAAGATTGTCCATCTGACACATTGAAACTTTAGATCTATACTCTTATTCCAGAGACCATTGTCTCACTACCATACAATAACACAGTAACAACATACCCTCATGTAAGCCCTAGCACACTCAAGACTAGTCCCTTTTACATTCACCAACGATTTATTGCACCAGCCACCTCCATGCCATTCACAACTTTCCAACACACTCGCATCGTCCGTTCCCTTCTCATCCAACAGTATACCCTAAATATTTAACTCAGACACTTGTTCTAGCTGCTCACCACTACAGTAACTCACACGAGAGTGTCCTCATCTCAACAACCCATAACCTTACTTCTTATCCACGTTTTACTTTCAAGCCCCCTCCTTTCAGCACACCTTGCAAATCTCTCTAATCAATCCTCTCAAACTCTGCTTCAGATTCGCCACACAGAACCAATCATCCCATATAATAGGTAGGGCACCCTCCACTGCCTTCCATTGTCCACCATTCTAACACCATTTCCTGCCGATCCCCACCTCTATACCTATAAGTCCCCTTCCATATACAATGAATAAGCCAAGGAGAATAACACGAACCCTGTCTACTCCGCTATTAATCCTAAAACCAATCACCATGACACCATTATTCTATACACACGTTCACTATCTCATACAACTTTTATTCCATTCAGAAGCTACCACCAACACCATATATCACTAAACACCTGCCATAAAGCTCCCTATTAACTCTATCATACGCCTGATTGCAAAATCCATAAAAACCTAAATACAAATTATTCTTCTTCTCCCTCATTTCTCAATCATTTGTATCAATGTAAAATTCTGATCCACACATCCTCTACCACTCCTAAACGCACCGTTGTTCTTTCACCAATCAGTCCTCATGTTCACTCGACGCACTTTTCGACCAAAATACAAGCATATACCTTCCCTACAACACTCAATAAACTTATTCCCCATATAAATTCTACAATTCCCTTTTCTCCCTTACCCTGATACAAGGGTACTATTGACCGCTCTCCCAATCCCTCGGACATATACCCTCCATAAACGCATTTTTACACAACTTCCTAAATCCAATCAATCAACCACTCTTCGCCTACGCATACCCCTAAATTGATCATTAACCTAATTCATCAACTGACCGTTAATTCTTCATCGTTTAGAGTATGTACCTTGCATGTAATATTGACCCATTTCTCTACAACATTCTCACTCGCTTACCCACTACTCATAACTTCCTACTATACCGCTTAACATTCACTACCTCCCTCAATTCCCCAATCTATACACCCACTTCCTTCAGTTTTACACCATCAAAACTCCGCATCATTTATTTACGACTCAAACACCCCTCATTCTACAGAACATAGTAAAAAGTTAATGAGTTGGAGATTTTCGGAGTTGTTGTTTCTGTCCCGTACTCCCCTCACATCCATTATCCATTTCAAAAAGCACCATCCCTATTCTATATTCTAAGCAGTTCCCCTTATTCTCATTCTGTAACCTTTCGCGCTTCCTTTCCAGAAGAGCTGCTATTAATCGCTAGGTATGTCTGCATTCATCCTCCCGTCGAAAGCGTTGTCAGTAGTACTGTAAGTTTTATCTCTCTGATATAATATAGTTTCTCCTTACAATCGTGAACGCCCAAATACTTCTTTATTACCTAACCTGGATAATATCTAATTACTCTAAAGACATTACTTATCTTATATTGAAAGTCTCAATCCATAGTTTCATTAATAGGTTGTACGATTTAGGACATATTCAGAACTCACTTGCTGCTTGTTTTCTTACCTTAATTTAATTCCGTCCTCTCTTGTCGGTTTCTACACTCTATCATTTACCATCTCAAAAGTCCGCCGTTTTAATTTCTCTCTTTCATCTTTACCCCTAAGCACTTATCCGCGCAACATCCTGATACACATCTCTCTTTTTATATGTCACTATACTTCTCAAATAAATTAGTCTTTCACTATGTCATAAGTGTCATCGCCTATGAATTTGAGACTTTCCAGAGATAAGTTCCAATAACTTGTTCACATATCCTAAACCGTATTCTCAATGAGACGAGCGCCTGGATAATCAAATTCACTTTATGAACCTTATATTACACTATCACAACATTCTTGAACATGCACTTATACCATCAACTATCGCTATTAATTTCTCCAGGTAGTATAATTAATGTTTGCTTACGTTACTATAGTTCAATCATCTATTCTACTCCCAATCTCTCACTAAACTGTATAATGTTATTCTACCAATTATATGCACACTCTATAGACATAATATTCTCGATTACATTCCCATATCCTCTCAAACAAGCGCCTAGGATAATCTGTTCATTCAACAGAATCCACACGAGTCCCCTACCTTTCTACCAGATCTCTCTCTCCACCAAGACCACCAACTCCATAGAATCCAATACCATACTTGTTTCGAGCGTGCTTCGTAATCTCTCTGCTACCACATCCGAAACGATCTCTAGTATCCCGACTATTATGTAATTCATCTATAAATAGTAGCTTAAAGAAAGTTTTACTTCTAAATCTAACATTGTTTCATACATAACTCATCTGTCTCTCATACTATAGAATTAACAATCCACTACTCTTTCACTTACCCAATTCTCTTTAGGCATACACCTCGATCCACTCTCCAATACTCAAATCTTCTATTTGTACCATCCCTTTTGTTTCATCGCTCATTTGGCGAGAGCGCGCCTAGCACGCAATCCCTAAGCAATCACATTAATTTTGACGGTGTTCTATAATTTTGCATCATTCTGAATCTTTCCACTACTCTACCAACCCCATTCTCTAGACTCATAATTTTCTATGTCAGATTAGGACTTTTTATCCCAAAAAATGCTCGTAACTTCGATACAACGTTAAGTGCTACCTCTCAAGACAAGTTCGTGTACCAATTATTAACGGGTCTAACCATTGCCTAACTTTCGTTGAGTAGACGTTCCATCCATATTTTCAAACATTATTATGTTATCTATGACAGCTACTAATCCTTTGGCACATCAACAACAACTACCAATATACAATACCATGAGTCGTATTCATGCCACAGGAGCGTCTTCATACATTATATACAACATCCTGCCATTTCATCAAACTCTCACTTACATAATCGCACAAACATCATCGCACCCACCAATTATATACACGTCACGTGCAGACCAACGTATTTCATCCTTTTCCTTAATTTCTTATATCCTATAGCTAATTATCCTCTTATATATATACTATATTACTTATCCTGAGATAATCTGTGAATTGTATTAATCAATTATCCTCACTACTGTGGTAAAGTATATATGGATAATAAACTATCTTATACTCTTTTTTCTTCTCCCCCCTTCTTACTTATCTCTATATTGTTATAAGTGATCTACCTTTAGCCACAAACCAGGAGCATTTGGAACAAAGCGGGTGGTCCCTTTTTCCTGTATCCTGCCAGTAGAATAAAGCCCGAGTAGCTCTTCCACATATCTCCTCCAGGTAGATATGAATTACTATTTATCTTTATATATACTTTTCTATCATTAGTATTTATTTATTATATTTTAATTTACTATCGTATTAAATACTATATTACTTTATTTTCATCTGGAGGTCAAGTAGTGACCCGTCTATATAATTCAATAATGCCTCTCACATTGTTACTCCTAACTACATTATATATATAATTAATATATATATTATTATAATATATATATATATTATAATAAATATATAGATTAATATTAATTAATAATAATATTATATATATATATATATATAATTAGTACCGTATAAAATACACAAAAGTTCCGAGTAAATTTCAATTTTTCTAGTAATTACCTCTCTCTGCTAGTGTATCATGTAGAATTCCTTTTAGGGAGGTGTTAGTTCCTACTAGCGGATGGGCGCCATAAGGCTGCAGGGAGTAGTCTTAAACCTTGCGTAAACATACAATATATGAGATCGAATATTGTTACCGTCCTTCTGTAAACGTGAGCAAAGATACGTCCAGTAAAAAAAAACAAAGCCCCCGGGGTGTTCTCGCTCGTTTTACGAATTGAACCTACCAATACTCTATCCCCATCTTCCCACCAGCAACATCGTGCAAGCGAGAGATAGTTCGATAGTTAAAACGAAAAACTCTCCCCACACCTCCGTTCAGGTTCTTGCATCCTAAGACTTTCGCGTGGAATCTGTTCCATCACCTACTATAGCCCATATATTTGTGTGTGGGGATTCGACTAGGACCGACACTACTGCCGGGATATTGTTGCCGCATTCGCCGCGAGGCGGAACTTGCTCTACATTTAGCGGATAACCGTCATCTCCCGGATCCGTGAGACCACAAGCCCGCGTGATTACTTACAACATTTCAGACCAAATGTAAGTCGTAATGCAAACTGAACGTTCTCTCAATATCTTCAACTGGCATGATTAATAAAACCCATTAAATTTTTACTTGGTATAATTCTTCAATCCACTTTTATGATATTGAGCAGATTTCACCCAGAGTCTGAGTTCATACAAAAGGGTTACATACATTTAATTAATTCAAATAATAAATCATTATCGAAAGAAAATTTTATGAGAGCTCACTAAATTCGAATATCATGTAGTTTAAAGACAATCCATAGTGCATCACTCCATTTTAAAATCAGTATAATATTCTATCAATTATTTAATTAATACTTCTCACTAAACTAATCTAATATAAATAGTAGTGTGTGGTGTGAAGATAAGAAATATGATAGAGAATAAATTAAAAGTTGATAGTATTAGAATGAATGTTTGGTCTTAAGTGAAATAAGATGGATGATAGTATCAGTTTGAGCTTAAGGTAGATATTGATGATATAGTGAATTATAGGTAAATCGAACCGGCTGGGAGACCGAATAAATAAGGGGTAATTGAGTCAGTAACTAAAGAATATTGCCTGTAGAGGAGGAATGTATAAAGTTTGGATAAAGGCCCGATAGAGGAAATGTGTACTTAAACATAGTAGAATGTGAATGGCGGGTATTTTTGAGAGGGGTTATGGTTGTGCGATCCTATAGGGCTTAAAGGATATAACCGACCCCACATATTGACGAAATATAGATGTCATTATGTAGGTTATATCTTGTTGCATATATATATAGGTTCCGTATACTATAGAGATAGGGAAAGCGCCTTCTGGCTAAATAGCTTTTAACTTGTCACTTTCTGACTGCGACAAATTCTACTCTAAAATTACAGAGAAATTAGAACAGAGGGACACGGAATATGCACAATGGGCCTTTACATTTTGTCGTATCATAATCACATTTCTATTGTTTCAATGAATACTAACTTTTTTAAAAAGCGAAGGCTTATTACTTTCTAGTTTGTTTCGCCCTGCTACGCCACAACGTCCCTCCCAGGGATCCTGTCGGGATTACAAAAGAGCTAAGGGAAGACTTTATGAGTTTCTTCATTTGATCATATTTACTTCCCGTTTCAAATATTATTAAAACATGACTACTCAATTTAAATTTCTATCTATTACACTAATTACATCATCTTTCAATTTAATTGATGCAAATTAATTACAAAACAATAAAACTTGCGGCTTCTAATTAGTAGGTATCATACTATCCACTATCATCCTAGATCATAATAACTCTAAATATACAATATATGTGAATTAACTAACAGAGAATTTTATGCATATTATTTTAACACCCACCCTTATTTTATATTAAACAAATTAATGATTTATGAGGTATATAATTATATATTCTGTATCTTATTGCTTTCTTATTATCTGCCTTCTATTATTCTATTCTTTCCGTCTCCAAGCCAATTGCTCGAGCAAACACCAAGACTGCCTAATGTGTCCTAAACTATTAACTCCCTATTCACCTTTTCGTTCAGCCTTAACGACGTTTAGCGAGAGCTGATCCTCGGAAAAGAAATCAACAAGTCTATCCCTAGTTCCTCGAACCTTAAGAGAAACTACAATCTGTAGGCGAGCACGTCGAAATAAAGCAATCCATATCCACATGTGCCCCTCTCCTCACCCCGACACCTCTTCAGTACCCATTAATTGAGTTGAGAGAAAACCCCATACGCATTCGTCCAAACTCCACCCGAACCACTTATCAATGGGACTAGCGTACTGGAAACCGCTTCCTATCTATAGGTTACGATTCCGCCAACAAGCATAAATATAGGCTTCCAGTGCCTCCCTTTGTCCCAGGTGATCGCTATTTTCCGTGCCTTCGGTGAAGACACATACTCTACCCCCCTTTTTCTACAGCCCTAACAACCATCCCCACTAGACGCACATATCACATCCCCTATCATCACCTTTCGTCTCGCCTTACCACATATGATTCATCATTCCACCTTTCAAATCTATCTCGATCCTGTTTAGCTGACTCAATCCACTTTTCTTCTTTCTCATGCGCACATACATACGACACTGGCTTCAGGATACAAACACAGCTCAAAAAGAGCCCACGGTAATCACATCCGCTTAACCAATATAGCACCTTTCCCCCGAAAAATCCCGCACATATCACTTCATCCTTTCTTGCCATTTATTCCGAAGCCAAACCCCTCACTCAACATAATCTTTTACGCATTTTATTACTATTCCCGTTTTATTTTTACACCACTTTCTCACAACCACAACAACACTCTAAACGTTCATATCCATCACTTTAAAGCAAATTCTGTATTTACTCACACCTCCATCACCTCAAGCATCTGTATACTTCAAACACAAATAGTGAAACACTTATAGATTCATTCTTCCTTATTAAACCAGAACATCTATACTCCTCACAACCCCCAACTACGCATATACAAAATAAACAACATCTCCCCGTACAACAGTCACCTGCTCATTAGTAAGTACACCTAAGGCCAACATACCTCCAAGCATGCTTAGTACCCTACTTATGCCACATCAAACGATTTCATTGCACCACCATCATTCTGCATATCATACTGTTACATACACCTCTAGTCAGTCCGTCGATTTTCTCTCTCATTAACAACGAAACAAAATATACTCCCTAAAATATTCTACTTAGACACGATTACGCTCTCCAGGCAGCCTGCTCAAGGCCACATGTACATACAAAATACCTGCCTGAGGAGTGTCTTCACAAGCTCCATTACGCGACGACCATAAACCATAGTGCCTCCACTCTATCCAATATTCACTATCACGTTACTTATCATAACATACACATCCTTTATACGCACCCTGCCCAAATGCTGCCTAGAGCCAAATCCCTCAACATCATCTCACAACTTGCCACCACACAAAACCAGAATCATCGCAGATAATGGTAGGGCAACCTCCACTCAGCACTTAGTTCTACCATCATCTCACCATTTCTGCCACCCCCCATCTCTAATTTCTTTCAAACCGCCAGTCCACCATTACAACTGCAATAAGTCAATGGATCTCTCGCTTTGACCCCGCTCTCACTCCGCTTATAATTATATTATCCACAATCCAACTATTTGACACCATTTATTCATCACATCAACGTCCATCCACTATGTAAGCGCATCTTTTGATTCCATCTAGAAAGATTAGCTATAACCACTCTATACAACCATAATATTACTACACCTGCCATAAAGCTTCAATACTATCTGAAAATACACCTATCATAACAACATAGTTAGCATATATCCATAATATAGTACATTATTTCTTCTCTCCCTTCATCTCAAGCTAATTTGTCTCAAGATAGCAAAGATGAATACGACACATCCACGACCGAACTGAATATACCTACCATTCCATAAAAACTAGTACTTTCGATTCTGCCACATAGCTCAAACGACCTAAAGTCACACGCGCGCTTTTCGACCAGAAATACCCCGCATATATCTTTAGCCTAGAACACTCAAAAAAAACAATCCCCTATAGACTTTACATACAGCTGTCCTCCTTTTCTCGGGGTACATATAAATTTAAGAGCTACTACCTTATCTGCTAACAATCCTTCATAATCTCCTACTTAGAACAATAATACTCCAATGAACTGCGTGTACTTAATGAAACAAACTACCAAATCCAATCAATCATGCTCATCTCGCCTTCTATGTTTTCTTGTGCAATCATTCTACCAGTAATTTTTCAGTAAATCTCAAAATGTATACTGCAATTTACCAGATCCTACAGCGTTTACTCACAGCTCTACCTTTTCGGAACCCTTTTGTAAGTTACACATGTATTTTTATATAATTCATCTTGCAGAGCGCTCAACTTATACTCCAACTTATATGTTTTACTTATATGTTTAACTTATATTTAACTGATTATATATATATATTCAACATGAGATTCTCGTGCAGATTCTTTCCACACTCCCCTCACATCCATTTCCATTCAGTTACATTAGCACTTACGATCCATACCTTATTCTAATAGCAGGTTCCCTTATATATACTCAATATTCTATTCCTTATTCGCGCTTCCTATCCATAGAAGAGCTCCTATTTTACCTATTGTTACTTACCCCATTCCTCTCTCCTATTCCAAATACATGTTATCATTTCTTCTGTATCTCGTCTACCGTTGCATCCATTTAGTAATTTCTTTTTCTCATCCTTATATATAAATTCCATAGCATACTTTTCGTTTGCAGAAAGAAAAAATAAAGAATAAATCGGGGAGAAAATAAAGAATAACTAAGAAACAACTAATATGATATAAGATATAAGATATATAAGATATATATATATATAATAATTTATAAAAATAATATATTATATTATCATATAATATATATAATATTATATATATATATATAATATATATTATTATATATAATATATATATATATATTATTAATAATAACTACTATCATATTTATAAGTACATACCATTACATGAGTCTTATGTCCTCCAGGATAGTTATCATGCAGGAAACTTTTCAATTTGTGTGATGGCTCCCAACTTCACTGGCCATTTACTGGTACAATATTAGCTAGTTGCAATGAATAGCCTGAAACACACAATAATAATATAGGTGTAGAGAGTAAAAAAAATATTTGAATCCGACCGGAACCGCTTAAGATACATCCTTGTAGAAAGATGCTTGAGCACATCTAAAGACTCCTGAACTTCTTAAGGGACATCCTATTAACCGGACTGATACATCAAAGACCAAATCGCGCACAATTTGCTGTTAAAATAATTTAATTAGTTAACACGACAGAAAAGTTTTAAATAATCTATATGTCACCACATCAGGAGAGAGACTTGAGCGCCATCTTTGTTCATATGTTTGGTAAAAGATTACTGAAAACAAAGCTCAATAGGGGGAAAGAGTTTTTTTGTGACAATTTATTACTATTCTGTAAGCTCAGGGTCAACTTAGATGACCCAAGTATGGAATAAACTGAAGCAATTAGGGAGCTGCAAGGGAAATGAAGCTCAAAGTATAAAAACAATGAAATGAATTTTAATTTTGTCACATCATCATCATCACCTGTCTCTTGCTTCCACATAACTGGGAGTAGGGTGCTCAACTATGCACCGGGAATCTGAGGCACGCATGAGCATTTCTAGGACATAAATAAGTAGTAGCTGGACCCAAAACCCAGACAGAAACTGTGGTGGAGGAATTGGATTAAAAGGTATAGATAATTGACTCGAAAAATGAGTGGAAAGGGAGAAGACTTGAAAAGATTACTTATGTGACAAGGTGACACTTATAAGTGCCACTTATAAGAGCCACTTATTAGTAGTTGTACGAGTATATTAATATAAAGGAATAAATGTTTTCATTATTTTTTAATTTCATTTGGGTGATATAAGTTTCATACGAAATTAAGATTTAGTACATTTAAGAATTAAATCTTTATTATCTCGACAATCACAAGAAAAAATTCCTTATGGCAATAATAAATGGCAACCTATACTGTATCATAAAAATTTAGATTGGTAAATCTATTATTATTCTGTTTTTGTTTTTTTTTAAATTACAAAAATATATTATAATATAGCTGGTGGGTTTTATTTGGTTTTATTACGTGGCAGGTTTTTTTTTATATTACCAACCATACAAGTTTTATAAGAACAGAAAAGAAGCTAATAAGTGGAGAAAAAAAAATTTG
>JABUQX010101639.1:10000-12500 GCA_015478945.1 Trachelipus rathkii
TATTATTATTATTATTATATATTAATTATTATTAGTATTATTCGATTATTATTATTATTATTATTTTTATATTTATTATTATTTTATTATTATATCTATTATTATTATATTATGTTATTAAGTAGTTGTAGTAGTTGTAGTAGTAGTAGTAATAGTAGTTATAGTAGTAGTGGTAGTAATAGTATTTGTTGTTGTTGTTGTTGCAGTAGTAGTAGTAGTAGTAGTAGTGTAGTGTTGTTGTTCTGTAGTAGTAGTAGTAGTAGTAGTAGTAGTAGTAGTAGTAGTATTTTGAAATGGTTCTAGTACCTTCTTAAATGATTTTCATATATGTAAGTGTGTTTTAACTGATTCAAACCTTTCCACTATTGCAGAATGGACCAGAGAAAAGTACTTTTCCTGTAGTGCTTAGTGAAGCAGGGTACAAAACGTTCTTTTCCGGAAAGTATTTAAATAATTATGGGTCTGATGCTGTAGGAGGGTTAGCCCATGTTCCACCTGGATGACCTCATTGGGTTGGTTTTGAAAGGAAATTCTGTTTTACTACAATTATTATGAATTATCTGTTTAATCGGTACATCTGTTTACCATGGAGATGATCCTGATGAAGATTACCTCACAAATGTTATAAAAGATGAAGGTCTTAAATTCATTGATGGTCTTCCTGAAGACAATCCATTTTTTAATGATTTGCCACTCAGCGAGCCACGATCCTGATACAGCCTGAACAAAGTATATTGGAATAGTTTAAATTCTTCAACAATTACTAACACTCCAAAATTTTAACATTGCAAATGAAAATAAAAATTGGTTCGTCATGCAAGGTGAACAGCCTTTACGGCAAGAAGTTGTTGATGAAATTCAAGAACTATACAGAAATCGATTAAGAACTTTATTGACTGTTGATGATTTGGTTGAATCAGTAATTTTAAAACTTGAGGAAAGGGGATTTCTTAATAATACGTATGTTTTCTTTTCCTCAGATCATGGGTATCATTTAGGTCAATTTTCTATTCCAAAAGACAAAAGACAACCTTACGAATTTGATATTAGAGTCCCACTTTTAGTTCGAGGACCAGGAATCTTAGAAGGTGCTGATATTTCAGATGTTGTTACTAATATAGATCTTGCACCAACATTCCTTGATTTGGCTGGTTTAGAGATTCCTCAAAATATGGACGGAATCAGCTTTAAATCTTCTCTGTTGGGTTCTGCCAATCCTACTGTCAATATATCCGAACGTTCTTGTTAATAGAACATTCCGGTGAGGGTTCAGATTCTCCTATTCAGGGTTGTGAATATTTAGGTACTGGATTGGCCACATTGCCTCCCAGAACTTGACTGCAAATGTCAAGATGCTTATAATAATACTTACAGCTGCGTACGAACTCTTGGAAGTGAAAAGAACGAAATATATTGTAAATGGACTGATAATGATAGCTTTGAAGAATATTATAACCTTAATATCGATCCATATCAAATTACAAATAGTGATGGCGAACTTACAGAGATTGAAAAAAGTAATTTACAGCAGAAATTAAATTCATTAATAGAATGTTCCGGTTCCAGTTGTCAAATTGCGAAATAAATAGCAAAGAAAAATAAATAAATAAATAAATAAATAAATAAATAAATAAATAAATAAATAAATAGTGACCTTTTAAAAGACTTTTATTTAAATTTATTTATCCTTATTAGAAATTTCAGCAAAGTGAACAACTATTATTAAAATCATTTATATTATCTTTTATTAATTTGTTTTTGTTTTTGTTTTTTTTATTAAAAGTTCACACCTCACGGGCAGAGCCCTATTCTAGTAGGGGAACTTCTCTAGTTAATTTCTACCTAGGATCCGGACTAGGGATCGAACCCGGGCCTTTACCATGAGACTCCGTCGTTCTATCGATTGAGCCATGGTAGCTGTAACTTATTTAGTATTAAAAATTATTTTCTTATTTAATCACCCCCCCACTCCCTCCCTACTCCCTCCCTACTCCCTCCCTACTCCCTCTAAATTGTAAAAAAAAAAAATGAAAATTTCTCCTTGAATCTAATTCCCCTCTTTGACCAACTTTCAGCTCATTTGTTTATAGTTACGTTAAATCTTGATATTATTAAATTTACATTGTATTTGTGAGCTGTATGTTAAGAAAACGGATTCATTTATTTTGCAATATTGTAAAGGGACAAGAGATAGACTTATTTTGAGATAAAAGTCATTAAGCTTTCGTCAAATGAGATGCCTTGCTCACGTTTTTTTTTTTTTTTTTTTTTTAATTTTGCTTAATTCTTGAAATAAAGGTAATATTGGGGTCATGATATTGAAAAATGTCTTTGATTGTTCCTGTAATTCCGGTAATAATTGAAGGTGAGTGAATGTAGTACGTTGGATTTTATTGATTTGATAAAAGATTCGTCATTATACACAACCAATGCAAAAGGGTCTTTTTGAGTCAAAATTAGTCCTTTATTTAGTGCATATATTTGGAATGAAGAAGAATAA
>JABUQX010101639.1:20000-22500 GCA_015478945.1 Trachelipus rathkii
TAATATATATATATATTATATATATATAATTTATATATATATATATATATAATAAGTTAAGTGGGCTAAATATATATTATATAATATATAATGGTATATATCAATATATACTATCGGGGATATTCCCTTTCTCACCATTGTCCACAATTCTCCTGTAGATGCATGCATCTGTCAGTTGTCCTGCACGAAACTTCTCCAACGTCTTCTGTCCATCCACATCTCAGACGCCTCCACATCCTGGACGCTCCTTCCTCTCTTCACCCATTGCCGAAGGGAAGCGCTAACTGGTCGCTCCATCTAACCTATTAGGTCTTCCCTCCACTTCTTGCCTCTTCGGCATCCATTCGCAGTATACCCTTCTGGGACACTCGTTGCCTTCTCTGAGTCCTCTTACATGTCGCGTAAACAATCACAACCACCAGCAGCTGTCCTCTATCCATAAGTGTTTCCTCCACAAGCTTCTCATGCTAAATCCGCCCTAACAATCCTCCATCTCTTCTGTCTCTTTTGTCACTACTCTGACTAGTCGTAACACGCGCAATGCTCGACACTGTCCCAACTTGGCTTTTTGCTCTCATTTAAGGGCCCTGCTCATGTCCGGACCTTCAATGTTGGTGTCCAGTATAACTTGTGTAGCATCACCATCTTGACTCGTCTCGAAATTGCTCTATCGCTTCAGCAATGGGAACAAAATTGTTGTTGGGTCCGCATTAAATTTCTTCCAATTCCTCTTATCTAGTTCCACAATAAACCAAATTGGGTGTCGTTTTCTGCGCCATAGTGCAAACCCCCAAGATATTTAAACTGTCGTTGTCTCAGACTTAACTGACCACATCAAAACTCACTTTCCATTGACATCGTCCACCACCTGCGGCGGAATCAACATTACTATGTCTTCCCTCGGTTTATCCTCATACCCCTCTCCTCTAACTCCTCGTCCCAAACCTTCAGAAAATTCTGCAGTCTCTTTTGATCTTGTGCAAACAACACCAAGTCATCTGCGTATCCAAACATCTCATCCTCCACTCTGTTCCGCACCGATCTCCCACAACTGGTCCATGTATATACCATGAACAGTATTGGGAGCAGCACGCTCCTTGCTTCACCTCCCGTTTTGACCGTTAAACCAATTCTTCCACACGGACATACGTCTTTACTCTGCGCTTAACTGTTACATAAAGTGCTTTTTATTGCTTTTATCATGTTCCCAGGTATTCTATAATTCTATTCTTCTCAGTTCGCCTCCACAATAACCCTTGCACTCGTATTAAAAGCCTTTTCTAGGGAATACGAAAGCTTGCCATCAATGTTTTCCTTATAAATTCCCAATTCCTTTTCACTTTTATCATATATACTATATATATATAATATAATATATATATATATATATAATATATATATTATACTAATAATATATATATATATATAATATATATAATATATATATATATATATATATATATATAACACTTCACAACTGTTCACACATCACTTCCATCTATTATTTAAGAGTTTAAACAACCTATGGTTAACTAGTAAATTGAAAAGTATCCACTTCAATTAAATTAATACGCATACGAGATTGTTATACTACTACTACTATACTACTACTACTACTCTACTACTACTACTATACTACTACTACTACTACACTAATAATTAATAATAATAATAATATAATAATAATAATAAATAATACATAATAATAATAAAATATAATAATAATAAAAATAATAATAATAATAATAATACAAATAATAAATAATAAATATTAACAATTAATACTAATAATAATAATAATAATAATAATAATAATAATAATAATAATAATAATAATAATAATAATAATAATAATAATAATAATAATATAATATAATAATAAATCATTTAAAAAATATCAGTTAGTGATAGAGAGAGAGAGAGAGAGCAGAGAGAGAGAGAGAGAGGAGAGAGAGAGAGAGAGAGAGAAGAGAGAGAGAGAGAGAGAGAGAGAGAGAGAGAGAGGAGAGAGAGAGAGAGTTTTAATATTTAAAAAAAAAATTTCCTAAAAAAAAACGTAAATCGTAATTTCTAATACAAATGTTTTAAGCATTTACAAATACGAGTATAATTGGAATTATTTTGAGGCATATTACAACCATAAAATAGGATTCGATTTATAAATAAAATTATTATATTCAATAATTTTAACTTCTATTAAGAAATCTTAATTTTTTTAATATATATATATATATATAATATAATATATATATATGATGTGATATAAATTAATATATATATATATATATACTATATACTATATATATTATATATATATATATATATAATATATATATATATATATATAATATAGTATATATATATATATATATTATAATATATATATATATGAGTGAAGCACCGGAGATTCCGGCTCCAGCACCGGCCGGAAACCTCTTATGTTTCCAGTTCTCCGGCCGGAGTTTTTTGTAGCCTTTAATTAATAATTGCTTTATAATAG
>JABUQX010101640.1:0-10000 GCA_015478945.1 Trachelipus rathkii
TGAATCAGCTACTACCAAGTTCAGCATATGTCCCATCCAGTGAGTGTAAATAAGATCTTTATTTTCCATTTTGAACTGAGCTTGTAGACCGTTAAAATAACCTTTCATATTGTTAGCTCCATCAAATGAACAAGCAATAATATTTGATGGCTCAATGCCACACTCTGGCTAATCTGATTTTTAATAAGCTAGTACAAAAGATCAGATGAATCATTGACTCAACTGTTCTTTTTAAAAGTCTTTCATATATCTGTTCCCTGAAATACCGAAAGCGGACGCAAATGCCGAACTTTGTCCATTAGCAGCTACTGCTTGAGTGACTATCGTACCACACGGCTGAATATTATGCTATCATGAAAGGTTTTCAAATGAAAATATCACGGAACAATCGAACCATTACTGTTAAGTAGCCTGTTGATAAAAGGTTTTTGAAAAAATGTCAACAAAGAGGCCTCGTCCAGGTTGGTCTTTTTAGGTTTCTTTCCAGTGGCTTTTCTTTTGTTTCATTATTTTTTCAGTCTGTGCTTTTTGCTGTCTTCCAATACACTTTCTCAACAGATTTTGTAAGATCAACATCAATAATTTACACCAACATTGACCATTTTGAGAAAATAATCTCATGATTATCTCGTTAGAGTCAAGCGTATAAGCCCCTCGTTTTTAATTCCCTGCTGTACGCAATGCGTTGTTTTTCCACTAAACAAAAATAAGAACAATTAAACGTTGACAGACCAAACTTCTGGTGTGAAACTTCTCTATGTCGTCTTGTTGTTGTGGTTAATGTAGAAACAGTTGAACATCAGTGCCAACTTATTTGGGTTTGAAAAGCTGCCTTTTCGCTGCGGAGTTGATGATAACGAGAGTCTTCGGTAAATTTCAACAGATTAATAAATATCTTAGGAGAAAAGTCATGTCCGGTAATAAAATGTTAAAAATCTCTATTTCATTTTACCTCCAAAAGCATACAGCTGGTCAAGTAACTCTTGAGACCGGAATCGCATATGATACCATTTCTTGTCTGTGAATTTTAATCAAATTCGGTAAATGTCGGTAAAAATTTTGAAGGGTCAAAATGCAATTTAGCCTCCTTATTCCTTCACTAACTTGAAATATGGTGCTTCTCATAAAAAGCTTTTTAATTCCAATTGGGTCATTTTCCGTTGGGGCAGATGAAACATCCAAGCTGTTGCGTAGCAGCTATTCTGAGCAAGCAAATCAGACGTCAATGGTGGTTTGCTTTTCATCACTTTCTGTGTCAGAACTGGTTATTAAAGTTCCTGAATCAGATCGCTTGCCGAGAGTAAAGCCGACGTTACTTCCGATGGACGAATCTAATAGTGGCTGATCTGCAAAGCAAGGCCTAGTCTTCGCCTTCATATCTACAAAGACGAAGTGCCAGGAACTAGACTCAATTAAAGAGGTGAAATCGATCTTTCAAGTTTCTGAAAATAAAATGTAATAACTGTAGCTTGCATTGCACGAATGTTGTAACAATTCTTACAAAGTAATACAGTAAAATTGGAACGGCAGTACATACGAAAAGCGAAGCGTTGATGCACATCACGTGATTTTGAACTCATATATAATAGATCTAGATATATAGTATATATATATAATAATATAAAGTATAATATATATATATATATATACTATATATATAATATTATATAAATTATAACTATTATATATAATATATATAATATATTCTATTATATAAATATATATATATATATATTTGTGTTATATAATATATATATAATATATATATATAATATATATATATAATATATATATATATATTAAATTATAATATATATATATATATATATATATAATATATTATATATATATATACTTATTATTATATATAATATAATCATTATATATATAATATATATATATTATAATCTAAATAGTATATATATATATATATATAGTAGGTGCGTTGTTACGATATATTGTAACAAATTCTTTAAGGAAACACAGTACTATGGGACGCCAGAAAAATGAAAAGCGAAGCGTTGATGAGAGTAAGGAGATTTGGACTTATTATAATATAATATATCAAATATATATATATATATATTATATATATATATAATATATATAATAAATATATTATTAATATATATATATATATATATATATATATATATATATATTATATATATATATATATATATATGATATTATAATGCGGAACTAGGTATTTCGAAAAATTTTAATAAAAAGAATGATTTATAAAATAATATAAGAATAAAACATAGAAGCTTATAATAAAATCATAATAAAAATAATATCACCCAAAACACCTAAACTCACTTTTTTATAAAAAACATATATATAATAATAATATATGAAGTAAAAGTACATTCAAATGTGCATGACTAATAACTAATTCGACTTACCTGTATTTAAAGAATCAATTATATATTGTCCCTCAAAGGCTGACTTTGCGACTGAGAAGTGGAACTAGTTAAGATTACCATATATAAAAACGTTTGGAAATCTGCCATCCTTTAGTTTTACGTCAATGGTTTTACTTCCTTTCTCCTATCCGAACATTGGTACATACATTCATGCTGAACAACTGTTTACACTGCAACAAACAAACAACCCTACGAGACTGAGCGAGTGAGCGTCGAGAAAAAGAAGTTAGTTAGGCTACCAAGGCTCTGTGTCTGTGTGTTTTAAAATTGATTGTAAACGCGTAGTATTATGGGAAATAATAATCATATTACTTCTGATGTAACTAATTAACAGTAGTAAATAGTCCATTTTTGGGGGGGCCTAACGGGGCCCCATTGGCGGGGGCCTCGGAATCCGCCGACAGCCCGACCTTGGCCAGTCGGGCTGCTTTTGCTGGTATTGTGTTATGTTTATTGGAGCGGTCCTGATTCAAAAGCTTGACTACGATAGGTGAAGAATTTAGGTCGGACAATATCATTTGATTTGAGATAATGAAGATTATAGTACTCTGGACGTGGGATAGAAAGTCTTGTAATTATTCAGAAGGAATTTGAGAGAGTTGATAGTAACCAGGGAGAAACCTATTAGAACAATTTGAAGGGAAGTTATACGACATAATAAATGAAATATAATTTGAATAAATATAAATGAAAGTACAATACAAACTTTGAGGACTTGTTGGAGACTATTTTTGAAAGAAAGTTTTAGTAGTAGTAAGAACGACTTTCACCTGCACCTTGTAATAAAGAACAATTTTTTTTTTTTATGGAGGAAAGTTTAACTCGTTACTGAAAGTTGGGCATTTCCTGTGTCTGTTCTTGAAAAGAGTAACAATCAAGTGAGGTTAGTAAGTACTTCCCCAATTTTTATAATATTTCCCCCCCCCCGGGGGGGGGAGGAAAAAAAAAAAAATTAAAAATAGAGACCTTGTTGAGGTTTCACTACACCTCGATCCTGGGAGAGTTGGAACCTCTTCGTGAATCATACCAGACCATTTTTCTACAATTGAACTGTTTAATGTTTGTTATAATTTAAATAATCGAATTCCGGATGGTCATGGCGTCAATTGACGGAACCCCTTCTTGTGACATATATATAATATATATATATATAATATATATATATATATTATATATATAAATATATATATATATATATATTTATATACTATATGATATATATATATATATAATAAGTATATATATATATATAATATTATACATATATATATATATATTATAATTATCAATATACTTATAAATAGTATATATAAAAAAAATTTAAATAATATATATATTAATTACTATATATTTATAATTTATATATATATATATATATATATATATAATATAAATATATATATATATATCATATAATTAATATAATATTAATATATATATAATATATATATATATATAAGTATATATATAGATATATATATATAATATATATATAATATATAATATAGTAATATTTTAAATATAAAAATACTATATTTATAAAGATTATTATTAATTCGATATTTTATTGAATGAACAATGTAGGTTTATTAAATAGATTATGTAATAATATCGGTATTGATACAAATTTTATAACAAAATCGAATTTCACTATCGTTTGAAAGTGTAGCGAAAGGAACCGTCATTATAATACGTGTTTAGTGTAAGGTTCAGAATTAATGGTTAGTGATATGATTTGATGATATGCAAAAAAAGAATTTGGAATTTGCTGCCTTTTTAACAACATTTGTACTATTTTTACAAGAAATTTGTACTTAGTTTTTTTGCAGAAAGAGAAGTGACATATTATAATATATAATATATAGTAATATAATATAGTATATAAATAATATAATATATATAATATTATATATATATATAAATTAATATATTATAATTAATAATATATTATAGTATAATCCATTATCATTAGGTTAAGGGCGACATTGGGGGGCCTCTGTAGTCTAGTGTAGGAATAAAGTTTTGTTAAGTAGACTACAGACGATACCATTAAAATTTTAGGGTAGTTTTTTACGCACAGTGGAATCAGTAAAAGTTCAAGAGAGTTTTACGGCACAGTGATATAATAAGGTAAGGGATAAGTTTTTACGGCACAAGTGAATCACAATAAAGCTTAGGGCCACTTGCCATCTCACGTTTAGGTATACCTTAAGGTTTTCATGGTATTAGAAACTAGCTTTTAAACTATATATATATATATATATATTAATATATATTATCTATTATATATTATATATATATAATATATATATAATATTTATTAAATTATATATATAATATAATATTATAATATATTATATAATATATAATATATATATAAATAACAACTCCCAGGAAGGCTTATTACATTACATGTATCGATATTACGAAAGTGATCGATATAGCAGATAAGTAATCGGAACCCAACAAATATAAATTCTTCCTTTCCTCAATTTAAATATGAACTTTTTAATAAAATTTGTTACTATATATAAGTGCCAATTTTTTTTTTTTAAATAATTTATTAGGAAAAAATTTATTAGAAAAATAAAAATAAATAGCCATTTAATATAATATTTAATTATAAGTTATTATTTACATACTAATAAGTAATATTTAAAACAAAATGTTTAATGAAAAAAAAATTAATCATTTTATTTTTATTATAGTATTACACCTATTATTATTTTGTATTAATATGATATATATATATACTTATATATATATATTATATATATATATATATATATATATATATATGATATGATATAAGATATAAATTCACTTCGGATGAGTCAGTATTTATTGCTAAGTCTGGCAACCTGGTCGATACATATTAGCAACAATTTTAGCGACTTTATTAGTACTCAGCTCTTCCTGGTACTGTGTTATGTATGGCGTTTTGAAAGGGGGCTGCCCCCCCCTGGGGCCCTTTTTTTCATGTACGTTAGCCAGTTATTTTAGGGGTGTGTATGTGTGGGTGCCAGTGTATGTGTACATTTTTTGTTACTTTTACCCCCCTCTAGCACCTCCAGGTTCTCCCCTTATCCTCTTTAATTTTCTATCAGCTAGTGTCATGATTCGCATTCTTTTCCCTGAGCCTTTTTTTTAACCTTTTTGTACGGCATTTTATCCATTTTTGTATATATTTTTAGCGATTTTCTTCAACTCGGCTACTTTCATGAACATTTTCTAGCATTTTCGCTTTTCCTGCTAAATCTGGCAACCTTATAGTAAATTTCAGGAATACTGTCGAATCTCTTTTATACTTTTTTCGACGTTCTCCTTTTCTTTCTAGGTATATATTTCTAAAGACTTTCTGAAACTTAAAGCTACTTTTCCTGACTTTATTTAGACGCTTTTTCGCTGCTATAATCTGGAACCTATAGGCTAATTTTTTCAGGATTTTAATCACTTTTAAACCCTTTTGTTTCGGTGTTTTGTATCGTTTTAAGTATATAATTTTAATGACTTTCTTTTACTCAGCTCCTTTCCTGAACTTTTTTCATCATTTTTCATATAATTCCGGCAACTTATTGGTAAATTTTCTAGGATTTCTTACCTTTTTGATATATTTTTGCACTTTTTAACCACTTATTACAGTAATTTCATTAGTTTTCCTGTTAATTCTGGCCACATATTGGTGAAATTTTATAATTTTAACATTTTAGATACATTTTTTTAACCTTTTTTTAATACCATTTTACCTTAAATCCAAGTAGTATTCCCCCCTATCAAAGGATGCGAATGTAATCGTTAGGCTTAAATACATTCCCCCAGCAACGGCAACATATTAGCCATTAGGCTTAAACACGTTACCCTAGCAACGGTAGTCACAAGAACTGTTAACCTTTAAGTCGCCTCACCTACGATCGTGAGTACTTTTTTCGGCGTTTTTGACGTTTGCGGCTTCAAATTAATGGTTTTTCATTACCCCGGTTCGCTTTTTCGAGTTCATCCACGGCGTTTGAGTTTCAGCCCCGTACCCAGTCAGCATCCGCCGCCGCCGCCGCCGCCCCCGCCCGCGCCCGCCGTCCCGCCGCCCGCAGCCGCCTTTTTCGATGTCTCGTCGTCTCATCGTCTCAGCTACCTTCAAGGATTCAAGTCATATCTTTTTATTAAAATTGTTATGTTTTACATACCCTAAAGTAGTAAATCAGTAAATCAGTAAAAACAACCGCACCTAACTATCCTCCTACCCATTCGTGATCTATTGATCTATTGATCTATTGATTCCAAGATCATTTTTTTATTAAAGTTGTTATGTTTTAATGACACAAAGAAGCAAATAACGGGCAATCAAGTAAATCAAGTTTCACACACCTTGAAACAATGTTATTACTACGTATCTAGTGAAATATTGCTTTCTACCTGACTTATTGCCTCATTGAATCTTATTGATCTATTGAATTCAGTCTATAATTTTTTTACTAAAATGTGTTATGTTTTACATACCAAATCGCTGTGCCCTTAACACTTACACCCCCTTCGGGGTACCCCTAGTTGAGTCTTCATGCATCTCCGGGGTGATCGTCGTGTAGTTGGGACTAGTCGTTGAATTATTCGGTTATGTATAGAAAAGATTGAGATATGTTGCGAGGTGAGTAAAAAGGCATCTTTGTAATAAACATGAAAGGTAACCCTATGATAAACTGCCTTGTAAGCCTGACGCGACCTCGAAGGTTATTGTCGTAATGTTTCGAAAGGCTAATGGGGGGGGGGGATAGTGTTAAGTTGTTAGCGTTTATTCCTTGATCTGTATGATCGATAGTTATTTTATGATTGTTTTGACAGAGAATTTGTTAATGTTCAAACCGATTTTTATAACTCCATAGTTACAAAATGATGATATATTTTGATATGACAACTCGACACATTTGATGATGTATATCCCACATCAATCATGAGGTCAAGATGCGGGTAGTCTTTAGAATAAGTTTGCGGACACTTTGTTAAGGAGTTTGTTAGATAAAATTGCTTAGCTGCTGATGATATGATGGAAAAACAGATAGGTTGAGTTTTTGCTGTGTAATGAGGGGTAAGGTTGAGGAACTTATCATAGCCTCAAATGTTAATTTTTTATGAGTTTTCCAAAATATTAGTAATATTGTAGGTTTTTTCCTCCTGGTAAGTGTTAGACATGTTTAGGTTATGTTTAATTCAGCTGAGTGTTGGTTAAATATATATGACAATGTGAAATTAACACTGATTTGTTAAAGAATGAATAAGTTTTAAGAGGATGGAAAGTGTGTTAACTGATAATGTATAGTATTAGAAACTTGGGCCTAGGTTAAGGTTTTGCTGAGTAATGTTAGGTTTGCCCGAAAATTTTGCTAATGTCTGAGTTATGCATAGTTCAAATGATGTTATTATTGATATGCATAACACTTTGATGAAGGTAGTGGTCAATTCAAATAGTTAAGTATGCGGTATTTTTGATAGATTGGTCATTTGTTAAGGGTTTTTGTTAGATACTACTGTTTAAGCTTGTGCTGATAGGTGGGAAAGCGGATGATACAGTTATTTTTGTGATAGTCCTGTTTAGTATACTGTTCCCCTTTGATAGTAGGGAACTTTGTGGAATGTTAGCAGATTATCATAAGCGTGAGGTAGGGGTAGGTTTGGGCAATTGTACAATGATTTCTTAAATTCAGGTTATGATATGTTAGCTTTAGTGATGTGAAAAAACTTTGTTAACTTAGCATATATTCGTTGGCCTTGTATAGATAATTGAGTAAGCGTTTGATAATTTTTTTGTAGCATTAATTTGCTGTTGTGTGTTAGTAATGTGTAATGTTCAAGATAGTTAGCTTTTACAGAGGATGAAAAACTTTACTATGTTTGCATTTATCCGAAAGGTAAAAAATGGATAGCAGGTGAAGGTAATTGGTAAAGTTTGTTAACTAGTTTACCGTGCTAATGGTAAAATAACCATTGATAGTTACAGATTATACTGTCAAAGTGGTGAATAGAATACGTATTGCTGCCATGTTAGTATTTACGTCGTTAAATGTGGCACTTTTTAATTTTTAGGCTTGTTTATTCGTGCTTAAGATTGTTAGGTTTGGTCGTTTACAATATAACCTCTTAGTTTTCAAGTTGATGCTATGTTAAGCGTTATTAAGCGAAAAACTTTGTTAGTTAGCATATATTCGTTGATATCAGTGTATAAGAACTTGTTTTTTATGCTATGTTTAATCAATGATACTCGAAATGTGCTTGAAACAATAGATCAAAGTAGGATCAATAGATCATTGGAAGGTGGGAGGAGGGGAAGAGGGTAGGGAGGGTGTTTGGAATTTTCTGATTTGACTGCTTTAGATGGTATAAAAAAACGCTAAGATTACGAAAGATTTAGAAAGTGATAAAATAATTTGTAAATATTACTATATCAATGTGAAATTAACGTAAATATGTTAGAGGTATGCTTGAAAAAGTATAATAAGGTTTACGTAAATTGGTCCGCCTTGTTAGTTACTTTATGGATGTTAAGTGTGAAACTTTGTTAATGTTAACAGTTTATTCGTACGTAAAGTTGGGCTAGCTTTGTCGTTGGCACATTATTTCTTAGCTCAGGTGAATGTTATGTAGCTTTACATTAAATGTGAAAAATTTTGTTCCGTTAGCATGATATGTTGATTATATATAATTAACAAGGGTATGGCTAATATTTGGTTAAAATAATACTTGTTAATGTAAGAATTAGAATTGAAATATGTTAGAGATATTGCTTCAATGTACGAATAGGTTACGTACTGTTATTATCCATGTTTGAGTTTCTTACTGGTGTTAAAGTGGAACTTTGTTAATTGTTAACAGTTTATATTATTTTAGGTTGTGTAGGTTTTGCCAGACATCTTTTATTTTACCTACTTATTTTATCTTTAGCTTTTAGTTGATGTAAAACTTTGGTTTACGTTGCATATATTCGTGGATCAATATGATTAATTAAGACAGGTTATGATAAATTTTTGTTAAATATTTAAATGTTAAATATAACATTAACATCTGATATGTTAGAGAATATGCTTGGCAAAGGTGTGAATAGGTACGTTTTTTGCATGTTAATGTTGTTAACTTTTACTGTTGTTTGTTAGTGAAGAACTTTGGTTACTTTAGCATATATATCGTTGTCAGTGTGAATAATAGAAACTTGGTTTTTTATGGTCATGTAAATCCAATATGATTAATCAAATGTAATTGAAAACTAATAGATGTGGGAGGAGCGGGAGGAGGGTGTTGGTGGAGGGCGTTTTTTATCTGATATCAACTGATTTACTGGCTTTTGGGTATGTAAAACTAACAATTTTAGTAAAAAATATGAACTTGAATCAATAGATCAATAGAATTAATTAGATCAATAGATCAATAGATCAGTAGATCAGTAAGATCAATAGAATTAATAAAGATCAACGGTGCGGTAGGAGGATCGTAGGGGTTGTTTGATTTACTGATTTACTGATTTACTGCTTTAGTGTATGTAAAACCTAAGAACTTTAATAAAAAATGACTCGAATCAATAGATAACGGGT
>JABUQX010101640.1:17500-37557 GCA_015478945.1 Trachelipus rathkii
TTCCGTTAAGCTTCCCTGATAACTAAGTGGTTGTCCCCATAATGAAGAAGTTTGCTGTTTACTTCAATATAATGAGTATGAGAAAAGGAAGTATAATAAGTACAGCATCTGTACAGAATTCTCCTCCAGATTCATTCGTTTCACAACCTCCAATATGGACAGTTATTCGCCGCAACACTGCCCGCAAAAATCCACAATCCAGTTATCATCATCACAAACCCCAGTACCGCAAAGATTACAGCCCAATGCATTGACATACAACCTCTTCACATTTCATCAGCAACAGTGCACCAACAGAAATCCTTAAATTGTGAAACGACTCATTATCTTTTCCAGCAAGCCTCTATCCTCCTAAGGCTTAATATGACCTAAAGTAGAACATGATAACCAAATATGAGAAAGAAGTGTACAGATATTAAATTCAGACGTTACCATCCATGAGAAACGCCTCTTATACCAGGATGCTATACAAAAATTGATAGATCTTTAAGACTTGCATCTACATCCACCACTACGTAAACCGCAGCCCGATGATGTAGATATACCTAATGAAGGAAACACTTTGAAATACAACGCTCCATTTAAAAATATCCTAGAGGAGAGCTTACCAATTAGAGTGCGTTAAATCAGGATACTTTATATAATATTTTAAAAGACCAATTACCTTTGAATGAGCAGGCAGATCGTAATTATGATAGAATTAAGTTAAAGATCAAATATGATGAGCTTATGTGATCTCTCACGTAACTGGAAAAAAGGCCCTGTAAAAGGATGAAGATTATCAAACAAAGCACTTCAGACTATTAATTTTCCCAGAACTTTAATCTTAAATACACACCGACTAGCAGACTTGGATAATATCCCTATTACCCAAGACCTGACTCAATCCCTCAGCACTCTTACGCTTCAGATAAATTTAAACTTGTTACCAGAGGACGAACAAGAAAAACACCTTATAATAAAACATAGGTGATTAATCGTAATATGTATATCATATATTTTTTGTTATTTATTTGTAATGTTTGTAATTATCTCTAAATGGTATTTTAAATCTTTTTCTTTATCCCTTTTAACTTTATATATATATATATTATATATATATTTATATTATATATATATATTATATATATATATATATATATAATATAATAATTATATATATTATATATATATATAATATATTAATATTAGATATCTATATATATATATCAGCAGTGCACCTGGCAACTTTTTTTTAGTCCGCAATTCGCAATTCCGCTATTTTTGTGGGGCATTCCGCAGTTCGCAATTCCGCAACTTTTTTCTGCTTCGCCAGTCCGCTATCGCAATTCCGCAATTTCGCAACTTTCTTTTTCGCCAGTCCGCTATCGAAATTCCGCAATTCCGCAACTTATTTTGCTTCGCCAGTCAGCTATCCGCAAATTAGCTAATTCTATCGCTAATAATTTAATTTTTCACTAAAATAAAGTCTACCACAGTCCGCTAACTCTTTATTGGCGTTTGAATACCTAATAATTTCCGATAAAAATTACCCAGCTATTCTATATATTTATTTAATTTTACATTTAATGTTATTTTTTATATAACAAATAAACAAGCTTTATAGCAATGACTTGTGATAGTATATATATATAATATATATATATAATAATTGATATATATAAGTTATATATATAATATCTAATATATATATAATAATATATATATATAGTATATATAATATTATATATTCCAGCCTTAGTTTCTTCCCCAAAGACTGGTAGGTGCGCTACATGCACCGGAAAAAGAAGTAGTAGAATACATGACAAGTCGAAAAGAAATCCAGCCTTACCGCCCCCTTTTATACCTATTATGAGAACTCGTCTCCAGTCAGTAAAATCCCCCTAGAGCATTCACGGAACCGCGACATCATCTCGTCAATTGGGGTTCATCCTTTGCCCAGGTGGGCGCACAACCGTAGCCCCTTTACAAACCCGTTCCATTCACTCCATTATGCACCTTTCTTTTCGCTCTGACAAAACACATTTCTCTCACTCCAGACATTCCTTTACGGGACTCAGTCAACTTTTTGTCGTCTCCCAGCCGTCGAGCCAACACACAACACACACACACACACACAACACAATCACCATCTTTTCCCAAAGACTCACCACTAAACATCCCTTAACCAACCGACTGTCACCATCCTTTCCACATGACAAACCATCTCAACGCACTTTCATTTTTCTCTCATTTATTGCCTTCTTCACACCACACAACTCTCTAATACATTCATTTCCTCATTTTTATCATTTCTTCTCGCACCTAACATGCCCTAAGATTGTCCATCACATATTTTTTTCAACATCTACCTCTTATTTCCAGACCATAGTCTCACTACTAGCACTTAACACTGGTAACAAACATACCCTCATGTCAAGAATCTAGTGCACTCAGCGACTCATGCAAAACCTTTGCACTCTTTAATTGCAGCAGCCACCTTCCTTCCATTTCACAACATTCCCACTACACTCTGCATCATCTTTCCCTTATCATCCAACATATACACTAAATATTTAAAAACTCAGACACTTGCTCCAGGTGCTCACCCTCTAACGTAACTTCAACGAGGACTGTCCTCACTTAACACCATAACCTCCCTCTTTTCTACCACTAACATCCTTACTACATCCAACCAATATCTCTACCAATATCCAAACTTTCTTCAAGATTCACCACACATGCAAATAAATCATCCGATATAATAGGTAGGGCACCTTCCACTCTCTCCATTCTGCATCATTCTAACACCATCTCCTTGCCACCCAAACCCTAATTCTTTCATAACCCAATCCATATGCAATTAATACCAAGGAGACTTAACACATCCCTGCCTCACTCCGCTTATTAATATTAAACCCAAATCACTTTTTTCTTGTTACAAGTCTTTACCCCCCCCCCCTTAACGTCCCCCGGGTCATACATACTTTGATTCCATTCAGAACCTACCACCAACACCATTATATTACTAACACCTGCCATACCACCAACACCATATATCCTATCATACGCCTGTTGCAAATCCATAAAACCTAAATTACAATTTATTCTTCTCTCCCTCATTTTCTCAAGCATTTGTTTTAATGTAAATATTTCATCCACACATCCTCTACCACTCCTAAACGCACACCTTGTTCTTACCAATCAGTCCTTCGTCATTTAACGCACTCTTTCGACCAATAATACCAGCATATATCTCCCTACAACACTCAATAAACTAATTCCCTATATTTCCTACAATTACCCTTATTCCCCCCTTACCCTTAGTATAAGGGTACTCATTACTGCTCTCCTCCAATCCCTCGGGAATATACCCTCTATACGCTTGTTGCACAATTCCAAATCCACTCAGTTCACCATCTCGAACGCCTTCTTGCTCATCTTCAACCAGCAATTTTCATCATACCCTGCAGATTTACCATTCATTAAAACTGTCTCACTCTACCCATTACCTCTCCTATTAATGACCTCATCCCAAAAATATCCATCCCTTCCTGCACCATCAAACCACCTCACATTCACTATCAATCCTCTTTATACTGCTTATATTATACCAGATTTTCGAAGTGTTCTTCGACGAACTCCCCCTCAATACCTTCATCAGTTCGAATAGCACAGCCCTAATTCATTATTCTGAGCATGTTCCTCTTATTTTCATTCTTAACCTTCGCTCTTCCTTCCAGAAGACTTCCTATTCCCTTGTATAATTCCCCATCATCCTCCTTCCAAAACTGTTCAGTTATCTCTTTTTTTCCCTCTTACGTATGCAGCTTTTATTTTCTTTTATTCCTCACTTTTATATAATTCCAAACAGCTTTCTTTTGAAACTCTTCAATATAATATATATATATATATAATATATATATATATATATATAAATCTATATAATATATATTATATATATATATATATATATTATATAGATATATATAATAATACTATTAATCATAAAACAATTTTCATTAATCTTAAAATTATTGTTAGTCTGGTCCGAGAACTCTATAAACCCTAGAAACTCTAGAGAACCAGTTCTCGGGGGCAATGGTCTCCGACGCCAGTCCTCGAGTTAAACACTCACAGGTAGAGGGTTTTCGCCTTTCAGTAGAACTACTTTCTTCCATCAGTGGCCTCAAAACTCGTTCTCCAGAGCTCTCCAGAGGAATCGGGCTTCTTGATAAGAGGATCAGGAAAATGGAGAGGAGGAGGAGGAGGAAATAGGACAAAACATTGACTAATAGTAAACGGACAATTGTTAGGTATTTAATATTATATAATTATAATATATATTATATATATATATTTATATATATATATATATATATTATATATAATATATATATATATTATAATAATATATAGTATATATAATATTATATATAGTATATAATATATAAATATAATAATATATATATATATTATATATATATATTATATTATATATATATATATATATAATATATATATATATATAGATATATATATTATATATATATATATATATATATATAATATATATATATATATACCTAACCTAATTGTAATTACTAGTTATTCCATTGCTGTTGTTCTGCTCCTCATCTTCCTTAACTCCATCTGGCAACCAGGCACTTCAAATTCAAGGAGGTGCATTATTTCAATTCAGAAACACCAGCTTCTCAAAATTTTCATCAGTCAGGATGACGTTTGATGCGTGAAAGCATGCGAGATCAAAACGAACAATTTCTCCACAACCGCGGAAGGGGGGACAGGGGTTATTGTACCTTGATAAAAGAGTCCAACCAGACTTTCTCTATGCTGCTGACGGAATAGGTAACAGACAGTGGGCTGTCCACGTTCACTGTCAGCAAAATACGTACAGAAAATGGATCCTCAAAAGCCTCTTCAAGCTCTCGGGGTTTGATGTTTGTTAGCTAGAGTCTAGTTGAAGGTCGACTTCATGTAAAGAAAGGGGCGTTTTCCACCTGTTCCTGCTCTTGGGCGGCACCATCGTTGTCGTGATCAGGAGTCACTTTTCAGCACCTCACTGATAACCCTCTTCTTGATGATCTCCTTCAAGTCCTCATTCAAACTCAATGACTGGAAGTTTGAAATGAAGGCGGAGGGCTGTGGTCATCAGCAGGTCTATGTCCACAAACAGGGGCTCAAACCTCCCCTTGAAGAGTCTTAAAACAGAATAGGATATATATAATATATATTATATATATATAATATATATTTACTATTATATATAATACTATATATATTATAATTATATATATATATTATATATATATATATATATATTATATATTATATATGTAAATTATATATATAAATATATATACAATATATATAATATAATATATATTAATATATATATATATATATATATATATATATATATATATATATATATATATATATACTATTATATATAATATATATATATATAATATATATATATAGTTATAATATATATATATATATTTAGAGTTGATGACCAAAAAAAATTTTTTTTTATGCATTTATGAAGAGAATCACATGAACTTTTTAAAGCATTATTTAAGATATGAACATTATTTTCGTGCAATTCATTAAAAAAATATTCCGTACAATGAAAATAATCCACACTTCAAGTACATGTCAATCACAATCAAAAGTATTAGTTGCAATAAGCTTCAGATTCAAAATTTATCTGTTTTGCATTTCTTGTACAGTTCTTCCATTAATTTCACCCCTCGTTCGGAACAAATATTCGTCTGTGGTATATCTACAACGGATCTGTCAACATTCCAGTGAGTTACAAAGCACTTCATGGCTGCAGAACAATTTAATTCGGAAATTCCATCCATCAATTTCTGGTGAATCTGTGCGTTAAACATTTGGCTAGAAAACCAGGCTTCTTGCCATGTATTTGAGATGAAAACGCACGGTGTTTCCAGTGAAAATCTCCATTTAGGAAGGAGGAAGACGAAATAATAGCATATTAAAGCACGTGATATCCATCTGCATTGTGAAAGAGACGGTTAATTTTCTCCATTAAAATCACGGGCTGCGCACTAGGTTTCTTAAGAAACTGGACATGCTCTACATACTCATCAGAAATCATAAAAATATCTCGCCAAGCCTGAATTTTAGAATAGTTATTCATTTCACTCTTCTGCTTTAGGACTGCTGCAGAATGTATTTTACTCACTTCGTTCCACGAATTTCATAGTGAGAGTTTGGCTTTTGGTAGAGAAATTGGATTAAAAGAAGTCTAACACATGCTTTAAGATTCTATCAAGAAGATATGATGCTGGCAGCCAATATACTGTGGCTGACCAAATCCTTATGTGACCATTTCAGTTTTTAATTTTTGTACAATTCCATTCACTCGTCCAGTATTATTGCTGTTGTGTCACATACGATTATTTTGAAGTTCTTCCATGCATCAAATTGATTCACCAAACTTTGCATTTAAAAATATACTGTGATAATCAAACATTACCATTTACATACCCTATTCAATCCTGCTAAGATTACCACTTGATACGTTGTGGCTGACTGTAGATAAGAGAGTTCTTTCCTGCAAAAGATTTTATTTTACGTTCGCATCTTTGCTATTCTATTTAACAGCTCGCCAAACACCTGACTGTAATAGTGTTGGAACACTGATTCCATCTTCTGCCAGACTGAGCAGTAGCTTTATTACCTGAAAGAGATTTTTGTCACCAACTAGACTGCATTTGTGATGCTAAACGTTTTTGACACTTTTTCCTTGTCATAAGTCATGTTAATAAATAATAATTTAATATTCATAATAAGATAATCATGAGCGATTTTATAAGGATCTACTTTTTTTATTTGCTTACAAGGATAGCAGCACCGTACATACAGATCTCGTGACACACACTTATACTGAAACGATGGTGCGGAAGTTTTTTTTCATGCCACTGCAATAATAATGTATTTAGTATCAGATCACAAAAGTTTCATCATTCACAACAGGAGATTCAAAAATTTCTGCAACTTTTATCATTAACTTCTAATTATATATGTGTATATATATATAATATATAATATATATATATATAATATATATATATATATATCTATATATATATATAATTATATATTAATATATATATATATATATATATTATATATATATTATTATATATAACCCAAAATGTCAAATTAAAATGAAATTTATTTAAGCTATATTATTGATTAAATATCTAAGACTAATACATGCCTAATATTGTACATTGTTTATAAAATTTAAGGATTGAAAACAAATAAACCTTAGGGCTTGTAGTTCCTCAATTGCGGATTGCGGAATTGCCGATTCCAGAATCGCACAATTGCGAATGAAATAGGCATTCCGCTAACTGCAATTCCGCAACCTTTTTTCAAATTATCGGCAATCGCAACATTCCGCAATTTGTTTTTTTCGAGTTTCCGCAATGCGGAATTCGCGGAATTGCGACTTAATTGCGAGAACGCCCAACCTCTGATATATATATAATATATAATAATATTATATATTATATATATATATATATATATAATTATATATATAATATCATAATATATATATATATAATAATATATATATAATATGTATCATAACGCTCTACGCTTGTCGTCAGTATCTAACATGGAGCTCAAAGGTAGTGGATAAGTATTACTTCTAATCTGACGGAACCAAATAGTTTGGGGGTTTCACTAGGTTTGCTTTAAAGTATCCTAATATTGAGAAAAAAGAGTTAAAAGGCCATAATTAGAGGCGCGAACGAAGGCATTTACTCTACATAACCTGTAAGAAAAAAATTTCCTACACTGAAAACCATATCTCCGCAGCTCGATAGCAATATGGCAGTTAGATTTTATCCGGAAATATTAAATACAGCTCTTATAATGAAGGCTTCAAAATATACTTTTTACAATTGACGTATACTCTAATACTTATGGTTGAAACCCTTAAAAAGATAAAAGATCAGCCACATTGCCACTGCAGACATGAAATTATAGAGGGACGAGCGAACCCCTAATCAATTTGACAGATTCAGGAATGAATCAAGGGCGAGGAGTTTCAGAACTGCTTTGAGTTGGTATAAGCATTAAATACATTTTCAAGTAACAAAGCGCTCTAGGTTAAAGAGTACAAGCGTACTATTAAAGAACGCATGCATAGGGTAATTTTACTAAAAGACATACTTCTTAAAATATTGATATACTGGACGATCTAGCTTATTCTTAAAACAGATCTTACCATAGAACTATAAAGACAACTCCTTTAGAAATGTCAAAAACTAGAGGCTGTAGAACACATCTGTATGAAAAAGAAAACAAAATAAAAGAAAGAATAAAGGTGAATGACTATGTAAGAGTATCTCGAACAGAAGAAAGGTTTAGAAAAGGATATGAAGCTGGATGGACTACTGAGGTTTTTAAAGTTCACAATATCCGACCATTCCGACGTGATAGTTTAAAGTTATATTATCTGGAGGGTTTAGATGGTGAAAAAATAAAAGGAAGGTCTATAAAGCAAAGAAATACAAAAAGGTAAGTTCAAACCCTGTAACTCACGAGATATAAACTTAAAAAAATATTAGCTACGAGAGGTAAAGGGAAAAATAAACAGTAGGTGAAATGGAGAGGGTATCCTGCTAAGTTTAATACTTAATATAATGCAATGAAGTTAAGAATCATAATCAGTATTCATTTACAATTCATGGAAGGTCAACCAACTGTTTTTATTTAACTCTCCCGTCTTCAGCCTCTTTGAATTCACACCCTGATAATAAACTCTCGGATTTACAAACTGTGTTAATGACCTAACACTTGAAAGAGCAGGCATACGAAGGTATGATTATGAGAAATATATTAATACACATATGGAAAATTAATACCTCACAATCTATACTGGATGGTGGTTTACAGAGTGTAGAATGTTTGAAACTATATTACAAGTGGAAGCATCTGCAGGTATCTGAACAGGACTACAATTTTGCGAAAAGAGTGAGAACGACAACATTGCCTACAGAGAAATACTTCTTTGAAGAAATTTGCTCGGCGACGAGGCTTATTTTTAAATCGGTGCCTTGCTATTTTCAGTCATTTAAATGACCTCTTTGATAGACGTATTATGTGTTAAGATTGTATTACAAACTGCAAATGCGCGTACCTCATGAACGATAAGTAATAATATCTTAAGATCAAAATGTAAGTGTAACACTGCGAGCCGTGAACGTTTTTTCTCAAGCGGTCACAAGTGGCGCGAAAACATATTCGTAAACGTGATGCTGAGCTGGATTTACTTCATGATATCCCTACTATGTTGAAGAGGGTTATCCTATCTGTGGAGAATAACCCCATGACTCGACATGAACAAAAAGATGAAGCAGATCGAGTACTGCATTATACATGTACCCCATCCGAATGCTCAGCCATACCTGTATGGCTTATGTAGTAACAAATATATATAATCATCAATATGTAGGTATAACTAAAGGCTCCTTTATTAAGATAGTATATTTTCCCAAAGAGAGTAAAATTATAACATTCCCTAATGTTCATTATCTTCCTCTGAATAGATCAAAATTTCGACTCTGTACGCGTGCATATAAAAGACGTAAGAAGGAATTCCCTTCCCCTTTACAGACGGAGCATTGTTGCAAAGTTCATATTAGAAAGAACAGATGCAGTAATTACAGCATAATGTATTATAGAGGTAGTGAGTCAATATATTATTTTTCATATCAATTAACATACTCTCCCAGTGTAAAGATAGTATAAGAAATATACTCCTGTAATAATGGACGAAGAAAGGTTTTCAGAGGATCAAAAATGCAGAGGGGCTATGTCTTCGTGGATTTTTCGCCAAATTATGGAGAAGTGCAAGGCCACCTCTACTCAGGAGAGGTGGGAATATATAGGTAAAAAAGCATATAGAACAGGTTGCATACTATTCAACATATTTCGGCAGGAATAATCTCGTGCCAAGCATTTTAAAAAGGCGTATTTGCGATGTTTCAGATGAGATGGTTATGATGTTAAGCGTAAAATAAGACGTTTAAAATATCAGGTCATAGGACGAGGGTGGCAGAGTGTCAAAGAAAAAGTCTTAAGCGGAAAAAAATCTAAAGAAAGAATGTATTGATGTATTATTTACTATTTAATTACTAACTGATCACTTTTTGTACGAGCTGTGTATATAAGTAGTTTTTCATGACAATGTTCATTATACGACCGGAGCTCGCACATGCAAGATGCATTTCTTCATCCTTCTAATCCTGATTGTTGTAAGAGTGAATTGAGATCTCTTCTCATGAACCACTACACAAGATTAGCGTTAACGAATCCAACCTTATCAGTATTAATCCTCTGCATTCAATCACCAATACAGATGTTGTACCTCTAGATTTCAATATTCCAGTTTACTCTGGATCAGTACTTAGATCCATTCTAATGTGTTTTTGTATGATAAAAACGATGAATTGACAAACCTGAGTGTACAGATCTTCCTCGGTGATGACAATAGTATAATACAGAATCAATTCCTTGATACATGTTTTCACCCAAGATTGAAAGTTTTTGTTTTGTCTATTTTCTTAACGGAACTTTCATAGGGCATCAGCGCTAATTATCCTTATTAGGAGTTATATAGAACATTTTGTTTAAATTTCGATCAAAGCTAAACAATCTCATCTCCAATCATGTTGTTTTTATAGTTTCAAAGATGAAGCTCCACATATAGATAAAGCAGCTAAAGTATAAATAATACTTATGAAATTTTACGTCAGATTTAAATGGTGATACGTCTTCTCTCAAAGAAAGACTCATTCTTACCATATGTAATAACTAGAAATCATTTTATCACGATCAAATTCCTAAATTTGCTCTAAAATTAAAAAGTAAGCATACTTGCTACAGCTGATATGTCGGCGTGACCTGTTTCAAAACTGCTGGATGCTTATCTCTATGTTAGAAAAGTAAATTTATCACCACAGCACATTATGAGAAATTGAAATTGCTTTGAAATCACTACAGCAAGTACCCCTATTAGAGAGTTGAACCCAAGATATTTAATTTCACTCAAGAATTATCGAGTATCAATATCCCTAACATTGTGAACGAAAATTTACCACAGAAAGTAATACATAGGATTGACGAACATAAGCCTTACTCCCGAATTATAAAAAGTCACCCTATAATTCACACCTTTCGGACTTAGGGCTATCAGTTACATGTGAATGGTCTACCTCACGGAGCGTGATTATGAAAATGTTTATACAACGGATAAACCTAATCTCTCTGTACTCGAACCTTTTTACGACTTAGATGCATACGATACTCATTAATGAAAGTGGACAGCTTTAAATCTGAAGAAAACGCAAAGAATAGCATAATTAATGCGTTATGATCTTACTGCAGACCTTTCAGTTTGTAACGCCTATCATTTAAACTTTTGAGAAGGGCACCTTAGGGACTAAGTCTCTCTTTTGGACGAGTCTACAATCACCCATTACTGTTTGGTTTATCTTGAGCATCCTCAACTCATTGAAATTGACAGAATGACGCAACTACTTTTGAAATTATTAAAATGAAGAGAGGAAATAAAATCGGGTGTTTAAAGATGCAGCATCGACTTATTTAGTGTGTTTGCTATTAACGAAAAAACTCCTGTGTAAAGTGGAAAGGGATACCTGCTTCATATCAATACTTTGTCCTCGTCACATCACCCATCAGTGACATTGATTTCCGTTTATAGAGCAAAAAAAACGATACCTTTTCACATAATTCATTTTTTAACTTAAAATTTATTTTGAAGAAAGACATTTTCTTTTGATTATGTTTTTAAATATAATAAAGTAAGCTGTGATAAAAACTATGCTCTTACCCTGTTCAACCCTTATATTCTAATTTATGTGGAGTTTATTGTATTTATTTCATTATGTGATTTTTAAAAGTTTATGTTTTAATAATCTTGTATCAGAAAATTTGCAGATTGCTGTAAATTTGATGCTGAACGAATCTGTATCTTATTTGTTCTCCAAAATGCCTTTGAAAGAAAAAAATTGCGATTTACTACCCCCCAAAAACTCGGTATATATAACATAGGTAATAATGGCACAGAGGACCATATTCTCCTAGCAAAATGTTTATCAGGGACACTGCGTGAATTTCTGATTAAATTTAAAAATAAAAAAAAAGGATATACTACAAAAGTAAAAGTAGAAATAATCAATAAAAAATATATAAAACTAAAATATAAAAGAAATAATGTTAATAAAATATATGAGTTAAAGCAGTAAAACAGAAAGTTAAAGCATTAAAGCAGAAAGTTAAAGCAGTAGCAGAAAGTTAAAGCAGTAAAGCAGTAAAACAAAAGCATACTAATCCCCTAGTAACACCTCTATTGATTTACTTTTTACTGCTTTAGGTATGTTAAATCTTAATAAATATATGAGTTAAAGAGCAGTAAAGACATGTGAGTTAAGCAGTATAAAACATGAGTTTTTAAAGCAGTAAACATGAGTTAAAGCAGTTTAATATGAGAGAGTTAAGCAGTAAAGCAGAGAGTAAAAGCAGTAAAACAGTAAACAAAAGCATATTAATCCCTAGTTTAGTAATTTGATTTTCTGATTTGACTGATTTACTGCTTAAGGTATGTAAAGTATCTGTTTTAATAAAATTCGTACAATTGTATAAAAAATGAATGACTCATATATATTTTATTCAATGAACTATTGTAATGTTGATTACATATTCATATTTTTCTCTCACGCAGTGGAGAATTTTGGCGTCTTGCGATCGCACGCGGCGGCGCATACCGGAAACTATGCGCTCAGGCGGGCTACTCACGCGGTGGCGGGTTAATTATGCCCATTGCGTGCGCCGCGCTTGGAGCGCACCCCTCGGATGCGCGCGTTTTCGCCGAGGCTACGCGGACGCTGACCTGAAACGTTTAGCGGCTCACTGTCCAACTGGGTAACTCTTTTAGATAATATATTTTGTCATGCGTACTAAAGTGTGTTATAAAATAATCACTAACAGTGTAATGTCATAGGAAATGTGATGATAAGTGTCAGTAGTGAATGTGGTTATAAGGGTCATAGTGAATTGTGTATAAAGTGTGTGTGTGTGTGTGCGTGGTGTGTGTGGTGTGTGTGTGGTGTGTGTGTGTGTGTGTGTAAGTGTTCAAGTTAGGAAAGATCCATACATGCGTTCACGTTAGGAACGAAATATGTGACGGGGGGGCCACGAGTGGGCAAAAATTACCGTGGGCCAAAATGACCCATTGGTATTTAGCAAGGTCAAGGGCCTAAAATCATGGTGTCAAACTCAAGGGTTAAGACATCAAAAAGGGGGCTAAGCCCCTAAAGTGTAGGACAAAAAATTTACCGTGGGTCAAAATTGACCATGAAGGAACAAAAAAAATTAAACGGAGGGTCAAAATATGACCATGAAATCTTCAAGCTTTGTGACAAATAGGGGGAGAAATAGATCAATAAAAAAGGTTAAGACATCATAAAAATAAATGCTAAGCCCCTAAAATGAAAGATCAAAAATTACCTGGACAACAAAAATGAAACCATGGTCGAAACAAATTAGGGGGACGTTAAATATAGGGCGCAATACTACAACAGTGCTTACGCAACCGTATGGCGCAACCCTTCTTCGAAGGGTTGCCGAAAAATTAGGATTGCCGAAAAAATTGGATACGAGTGGCCAAAAAATTAGGTCTGCCAAAAAATTAGGGGCTGCCAAAATATTAGGGTTATGCCAAAAAATTTTAGGGTTGCCAAAAAAAAAGGTCAAAGGTCAAAAAAAGTGCGCAGTTCAGTCAATTCAAGTCAGCAAGTGTTTTTTTTATTTTCCATAAAAAAGGGGGATGAGATGGCACCTAAAAAGGTCTCAGATGGTCAAAAGGTCAAAGGTCAGGTATAGTTCAGGTAGGGTGCGTCAAGTATTTCACGTCCCAAAAATGTTGCTCCCTACTACAAACGGACGTCAACCATTCCTACTAATATGTCCCTAAATATATATTTATATATATTATATAATATATTTATGAATATTATATATTATATATCTATAAATATAATATAATATATATTATACTATATAATAATACAATATATATATATATCATATATAATATATATATTATATATATTAAATTGATTTATTAAATATATAACTATATTCTATAATACAATATATATATAAAATAATATAATATATATAATTATTATAATATATAGCTATAATATATATATATCTGATATATATATTATTTTATTAAATATTACTCTATATTATAACTGAAGCCATATAATAAATAAGATATATATATATAATAACATCTTCTTATATATAATATATATATGATATATATAATATATATATATATATTATATGTAAACAGCTGACTTGGCAACGAGCATAGACTCCAGTACCAAATCTTGGGGGATTGTTTTCAGTTCAGACATTTGCTGGGATGAACATGACGACCCAATATTCTAGAACCTGAAGCCAAATTTATGATTTTCAATCGACAACAAACAATTTCAAGGTCATGTTTTTGGCAGCTACTTGAAATATTTTGCCCTCACTCTGCCATGAATTTTGTAATGCTACTCGTCTTCATCCAATGCTAACGCTTCATAAGTTCAAAATGTGCGTATTTCCAAGTCGAGACGACCCTATTATTCAGCTCAAAGTCTTTTACGAATCTAGTTATGAACCTAGCTCATGGTTAACTCCCTAAGGTAGGTTCTTTTATCTTCCTTGACAGATTTAAGATTTCAAGATATTGAGAGATCATCTGATTTTTTAATATAGATATATCGTTGTAATTTTAATCCAAAAAAAAATGACGTTAAAGCGCCTTTCTACGATCTCTGTTTTCTGGATATTCTATGAAATTTTTATTAGTGATGAGGTGATCTATCTAAGAAAAAGTGGCTTGTGTTTGTGTGGTGTCGGCGAGAGTATTTAGCAACATATTAACCTCAATTTAGTATTTAGTTAGAGATGTTGTATATATACCAAACGTATCTACCCCTACCTCTGGTAAGCTGACACCATCAAAAGAGGATTCGCCCAAGGTGCAGGGAAAAATAACTATATAACCAACCAACAGAAGTCCTGAATCGGAATGAGTCTGAGAATGTGAGCGTCAGAAATCATAGCCCGCAGAATGAGCGTCTTGGAGCAGGACCGTTGCCCGACGAGGAAAGAAACATTTATCAGATAGACATTGAATAGGTGTCCATTTTAATATGTTACAAACCTGTATAACCAAGGATTGATTTCAACCCCGCGAATGGCTTCAAAGAAAAAACTGTTAAAAGGACCATCGCGCGATCACTAACAGAATGGAAGGCGAAATTCATTAGGAATTAGAATGGAAATCTGACCTGTTGACATGGAGTAGCTGTGTCAGATCCATCCATACTTGTTTTAACCACATTCAAATGAAATTTGAAGGAAATTCAGCAATAATAATAACAAAAATGTGTGATAAATAAGGGTTCATTATAATATCATCTGTTATATGGTTGCTAGGTTGCTAATTATAGTGACACATTTACTTTCTTTCTCAACACCCTTGTCCGTCTTCACTTAAAAAAAAGCCTAACATAACTATCACACTAACTAGCCGGATCGAGACTTGAACTCTCGCTCTCTCTCTCTCTTCACTCTCTTCTCTCTCCTCTCTCTCATCTCTCTCTCTCTTCTCTCACTCTTCTCTCTCTCTCTCTCTCTCCTTCTCTTAACAACCTTGTTCTACACTTAGTCATACCAACTTAAACCCTATCCTAACCATAGCACATTAGCTTGTTAATTTAGAAGCGATATCTCTCTCTGCTCTCTCTCTCTCTCTCTCTCTCTCTCTCTCTCTCTCTCTCTCTCTCTCTCTCTCTCTCTCTCTCCCTCCCTCCTTCTAATCATTTTATCTAAATTAACCTACCTAACCTTAACCTCAACCTAATATCTAACTAACCTAAACAAACTGACAGCCTTTAACTGTTGACATACTAGAATTCTGTTACACGATATACGTGACGTCATTTCTATAACGTCATCGGCTGTAAGCCGTAATCTAATTTAATAATTAGTTTTACATTTTCACATTTAATATTCAAATCTCATTTCGTTTGTTCAAGATATACCATAGATTTTCTTTTCCAAGCTATGGAGCATAGTTGACATCTAACCCTCACATCTTACTTTATTTTTGTAATTTCTGATATTCATTTTTAATAAAGCTGAAACATTTATATTTTGCTTCAATTTATAACAAAGGAGTTATGTTACATTTACTGTTTTGTTTTAAGCTTTTGTTATTTTTATTGGTTTTTAACATCTAAAATTTTGTTTTAAAACTTTTATTCAATTACATTCTATTCTTGAAAAATACAGCTAACATTGATTTAAACTTTTGGATTTTCGCTTTTTCATTTTTTTTTAAAAAAGGTATTAAAATTTTTTAATTTATCATTAGAGAAATAAAGTTATTAGCTTAAAACACCTTTATTTCATTTTATTGTATTTAGGTAAAAAAGATTTTTTAAAACATTTTAGTGACTTTACTAAAATTTTTAATTCTTTTGTTTTTATAAAGTAAAAAAAATATGTTTTTGATTCTTAAAGGAGAGTAAAATAGCAGAACAAACTTTAATGAAGAACACCACAAAAATCGCGATAACAGCATAAAATAAGCTTCTTGTATGCAAATACATATAAATATGAAAACTTTATTAAAAATATTTTGTCTTTTATTGATTCATTTTAAAGCGCTTAGCGGTAACGAAAAGCAACCAACCAACCCACCTCACCCTTCCGTGATATATGATTATTATCTATAAAGTGTTATTTTGAATCTCTCAATTTTTTTGCACTAGCATAGACATAAAAGATAAATTCATCATATAGTAATAAATACATATACAAAATCTGTGTGTAGTGACCTACCCTTATTCCACCCAACAGTATTAACGCAAACGCCCCTCTACCATTCCCCCCCACCCCTCTGTCTCCACGTGATTATTGTTTAGATTATATGCTTGACCTTCATTTTTAGATAATAAAAATATTAATTATATATAAACATAACATAAAGATAAGTTCTTTGTACATAGAAACTATCAGCTAAATCCTAAAGTTTTATTTGAGTATATAATATTTGTATACATGGTACCTAAACTCATAAGTACATCAAAACTTGTATCAGGCCCTTTTAACGTTTCAGCAAAAGTTTAGCGAGCAAAATCTTTATTTTATATTGCAGGCATGTAATCATAGCAAAATATATTTCACAAAGAACTTATTAACACTTGAACACTTTTTAAATGAAAAAGGGATCAATGGTTATAGTTCGAGCAGGGGTTTTTGGTAAAATAACCAATTCCTTATAAGAAATACTTTAGGCTTGTACATTTTAACTTTTCAAACGTAACTAAAAATTTAAATTTTTATCTATAATTTAAAAATTCACTCATTATTGAAATATAAAAAGTTGTTAAAAAAAATTAAAAATTTGCACAATTTGTTTAAAAAACTTATTAAAATATGAGATTCGATTAGGCCCCATCTTTCAAGCTGCAGCGCCACGCCTGGATTTATGAAGTAATTGATAGCTAACCAAATAAAATTTAGTATAACACAATTTTTTTTTTTTTATTTCATGTTATATACCCTTCTCTGATTTTCCATTTTGAGTTTACCTAGAATCAAAAAATCCCTTAAAACATAATACTATATCGCACTTAAAAAAAAGTTTTGCAAATTTATTTCGCAGTGACTTCACGAATCTGAAAAAAATTCAAAAAATAAAAAAATAAAACAAATCACCAAACCCTTGAGTGTGATACGATATTTTATAGCTATTATATTACATTCATAATTCTTCAAAAATTTAACAGAGAATCAACCAGCAACTTTCATACCAATCGGATGGATTCACCTCACGGATGGTTCTCAACGGTGAGGGAAATATTTATATATGATTATTATGAAAAATTTAATATGCGGTTCCAAGATATACACTTTCTAGTTTTCTGGCGCCATAAAAAATTTTGGTCTACGCGAGTGTTTTAAAAAAAAATTGATAATTGAAACTGAATATAGATGGCCTGACAGTAAGACTGGTTTACTGTTAAACTAATTTTTTTGTAAAATTAGTACTGAAAGTAAGCTGACAGTTCGAAGCAGCGCTAGTAATAATAAGAATTGCAATTTCCAATAGAAATATTCTATTCAATCCAAAAAACGTTTAAATCCTACACATAGTCTTCAAGAGACAGCAACACTACCCCGGTGAAACGGAGGAAAAAGCAGAAGAACATAACTACATACTGCATTATAATATATATATATATGATATTAGTGCAGCTATATAATATATATAATTATATATATATATATATATACGATTATATATTATATATATATACTCATATTATAGCATTTATTAGTATATATCACAGGATGATATACATAGGTACGTAGCTCGCTAACCAATAATTTCTTTTGAGTCTTATTAAATAAAAATAAACCAATAAATTCTTGTTTAAAGAGTTTTTACCATGAAGTATTACCTATTATATATTGAAAAGAGTAAAGAATAAGCGAGACTGAGTGGTTTGATGAGAGAAGTATAATTTTGAAGATAACAACATAGTCACTAGATTTATTATTTACAATTACGAAATAATTCTTTCTGAGTGTATCTCCTCCATAATAGCCTAAGAGTATATCTAATCATATGAGCCTACAGTAAAATATTTCATTTATTATTTGCTAATATGGTATACGGCCAGCCAGTGCATAAATACACTTAACTGAACGTCGAAAATTATACACTCGGCTAATATTAAATTAGAGATGCAATACCTAGAAAATAATTATTTGATATAGATAAGAAGGTAAATTATAAAATCAATTTTCATATAGTGCAGAATCCTTAGTTGGATCCGGATCCGTATCCGGATTCAAACCCTAACCAACATCAAGGATTTACCGACCTCTTACAACAGGCCCATAATAAAAAAGACTACCTTACTAACAAGAAGAAAGAAAACCTTAACAGAAAACTGGACCTCATCTTTCGAAATAGTGCTTGGTACAAACATTCCAATCCCAATACTATTAAAAATCAATCAAATTATAATCTAACCTCCGATGAAACAACGGTCCTAGGTTATGGCTTATCGTTTGCCATAGAACATCCAGACCCCATCCTAAAATTCATAAATGATTTCGAACACTGGTCAAAAACTCAAAGACAACCAAATTTGAACACGGATATCCTCAAAGGCATCATTCTACAAAAAATCAGTGTATCAAAAACCAATAATTTACTCCCAAAAAGATTCTACATCGCATTACATAAATTACAAAACAATAAAGACATCACCATAACAAGATCTGATAAGGGACAAAATATAGTATTACTCAACACAATAGATTACATCAACAAGTGTAATACCCTCCTCTCAGACACCAACACCTATACTCGCCTACAAAACAATCCCTTAAACAACTCTACCTTGTCCTTCAATAAAAAACTAAAAATCATCTGCAAAGACTTTCCCATTCTACACAACACTTTAAAAGCAACCATGTCCAACTTAGCACAATTCTATGGTATACCAAAACTTCATAAACCCCAATACTCCACTCCGCCCATCATCTCCAACACAAACTTGTCCCGACCTACAAACTTGCGCTTTGGCTATCCACACAATCAAACCTTCTTATAACAAACATCTCGTAGAACAGACTATTAAGAATTCTCGGAATTATACACAATACGACATCTCAACCCGTGCACACACAATTTTTTATAGTCTTCTCGATGTCACCTCTCTCTCTTCACCTCGGTTTATTTACACACAACTTTACAAATGTTTGAACAATACTTCATCCACTTTCAACTATCCTTCCTTAACCTCTCAGTACTAAATCTATATACATCTTCACTTGACACAGCTATTCACAATTTCAACACTCTTCATTTTCAGATGGTTCTATCCTCCTCC
>JABUQX010101641.1:0-2500 GCA_015478945.1 Trachelipus rathkii
GAGAACTTCCCTGAATTCCATTTTTTCCTCAACTGGTCTTCCCTGGTGCGGCGCATACACTTGGATTAAGCTCAATGTTTCTCCTTCCGTCTTCAGCGTTATCGCAATTATTCTTTCATTTACTAACAAAGTTTCCCATTTACATTTCTATAATGGTCCGGTCTCATGATGATCGCCACTCCGTACCTTTCTCTTTTCCTCTCTCTCCATGTAGCATTAACATATTCGGTAGTAATCTATTAGTCCCACTCTCTGTACCTAACTCACAAACCCCCAACACACCCAGATTCTTCTTTTCCATAAAAGTCCATGGCCTCCTCTCCTTTCGCAAAAGTACTGGCATTATAGTGTATTTTCGTATCGTAGTATCCTTTTTCGTAGTCCTTTATCACATCGGTCGTATAACCATCGATTCCGCTGTGTCCAAGATAGCATTGGTAATTCAGTGACTTCCTTTTTTACTGTGCGCGCTTTCTAGGTCTGTTTGCCACAACCTTTCTAGTTTCCTATTAGCAGGGATTGATAGCGGAAAGAAATAAATGGATACAAGTGTGTACCCAACCCCTTAAAACATATATATTATATATACTATATATATATATATTATATATATACTCATATATATATATATATATATAATTTATATATATATATATATATATATATATATATATATATAATATATTTACTATAATATATATATATATATTTATAGTTATATATATATATTTATATATATATATAGTATATATATAATATATATATATATAAATATATATAATATCTATGAACTAAATATATCCTAACCTAGATATAATACTAAAAAAAATATAAATACTTAATTTATATTATTTTATAAATATATTAAATAATATATACTTATATATATATATTATAAATGATATATAATATATATATATATATATATATATTATATATATAGATATATATATATATATATATTAATAATATATATAATATATATATATATATAATATATATATAATGAATTAATATAATTTTTTTTTTAAGTGGCACCACCACTCACGGGCAAAGCCCTATTCAAGGAGGGGGTTTTCCAGCCCTCACAAGTCAACAAACTAAAGTAAATTACGCAATGCAGCACAGACGCAGCTTTGAAGTGGGGAAGATTAATTCAGCAGTTAAACACAGAAGATGGAAAGAGAATTTCCACAGAACAAGATGTGGCAGAAAGAAGGAAGAAAGCAGCGAAACTAGCCTGAGTTACCTACGATCAACACAAAACTCATGTGCCACACAGCACCCCTAGTGCTACGAGGGCGACGTAAAGGTGGAGGTATGCGAGTGTAAGCTCCCTCGAGCACCTGCCACTGTGTACATATAGAAAGAAATAAAGGACACAACATCACGCCGCAAAAGATAGAGGTCAAGTGAAACTGGAAAGTACAGAACAGTTTATAAGCCTTTTGGCCTTGACTCGACCCTATCAAAAGCCGGGTGGAACCAGAGCCCCCCAGATATGAGAGCCGTACTCCATACAAGGCGATGAGGCCCTTGTATAGCTGGAGCAACTGGGAAGAGGTAAAAAAAAAGTCCCTCAGTCTAAGGAGAACTCCAGTTTCTTCGAGGCCACCTAGCAAACCGGTTGTGCATGCGAGGTTTCCAAGACATTTTTTTGTTAATTTTAAGGCCAAGGATGTTTATATTGTCAAAGGAGAGACGAGAGAACCGCCGAAAGAGATAGGAAAGTTAGGAGGGTGTCTTAGAGAGGGAGATTTGTAGTAGTTTTTAAAAAAATTAAATTTCACATGGTTCAGACGACCCCACCCGGAAATTCTATTCAGCGAGAATAGAAGCGGAAAGATTAAGACGAGAGGCAATTCTAGAAAGGGCGGGTAAATGAAGGAGCAGAATTGAATGAGTTGAAGAATGAAGAGTTGAGTCATTGGCATAAGGAGTGGATAGCGTTAGATGTGCAGGTGAGAAGATTAATAATGAAAAGTAGGAATAAAATAGGAGATAGACAGAACCCTGAGGACACCACTCGATTGACAGAAAAGGAAGAAGAAGCCGCCCCATCAACAACAGCCGAAAAACCTAGAACATAAGTTAGCAAAAAGAAAGGAGGAAACCCAAAGGAGGGGAGACTTTGGAGAAGCAGTGACGCGTGCCCATTACCCGGTCAAAAAGCTTTGATAATGTCAAGCGCCAACCACGCAAAGTCTTCCCGTAAGTTCCTAAGGGCGGAAAAACCATAAATCAGTAAGATTAGGAAAGTATATCGCCAGTAGACCTCGAGCGCCGAAAGCCGAACTGGGATCGGGAAGAAGTGAATGAGATTCCAGATCATCTAAGAAATGAGAGTTGAGAAAGTTTCAAAGATCATAGATAGAATACAAGTAAGAGCTATAAGGCGATAGTTAGAAGATCAGAGCGGCTTCCTTTTTCGGAATAGGTTAGACATGTGCGTGCTTCCAACACTTAGGGAAAGTAGATTGAGACATAGAGAATATAGTTC
>JABUQX010101641.1:12500-15000 GCA_015478945.1 Trachelipus rathkii
AATAGTTTATAATTTAAAAAAAAAATGATAAAATACATCATTTAAATATTTATATAAACAGTTTGTTTATATATATATATATATATATATATATATATATATATATATATATAATATCTTACTATAAATATATTATATTATATATATATATATATATTTATCTTGTCCTTTAAAAGGAATGTTACCGTATATATTGAACGAAGGATATAATGATTTTTTCGAATTTCAAGGCATTAGAGCGCCGAGTTGAAAAAAATAGTTTTTTTTTTAACTAAACGAATATACCCTAGATTAAACCGCAAAGATGGAACGAGTCAGGGTCTCTCGGCCTCACAGCAGGGACGACGAGGGAACTCGTAACCCCTCTGTCCAGCGTCGGCTCGAGCCCCTTTTGAAAAAAAAATTATAAAAAAAATTAACATATTTTCTGCAGTATGATAAGAAAAATTTTTTTTGGCAACTCAGGCGCTCTTTTTATTGGAGTTTTAGCTAGCACACGTGAGCACTTTAGGGTTCCCGCGTCTATTTATGTACCCATCCTTTAAGGGGCTCGAGCCGACGCTGGGACAGAGGGGTTACGAGTTCCCTCGTCGTCCCTCTGTGAGGCCGAGAGACCTGACTCGTTCCATCTTTGCGATTTAATCTTCAGGGTATTCGCTTTAGTTAAAAAAAAAACTATTTTTCATTCCCTCTATTGCCTTGAAATAATCGAAAAATATCGAATAATCCTTCGTTTCAATATATATCGGTTTTAACATCCTTTTTAAAGCGCACCAAGGATTAATATATATATATATATATATATATTATATATATATATATATAATATATATATATATAATATTATAATATATTATATTATATATATATATATATAAAAAACAAACTTTTTATAATATTTAAATGATGTATTTATCATTTTTTTTTAAAATTATAAATTTTTCATTTTTTAATTTAAAAAACTTTTTTCGTCTTTATAAATATTTATAAAAAATTTTATCGAAAATTGTAAATATCCTTCTTCCAAATAAAAATAAAATAATCTAGGATGAAACCTTTATTATTTTGTTATCTCATCAAATCTAAAAACAATGATAGACCACTTCTGTATATTTAATTATAGAAGTTTTTTTAGGATAAATTAAAGATTTTAAAACCTTCCTATATAAAAGGCTTTAATTAAATTTTTTGGACCTTTCTTCCCTAAATTAAAATATTCGCAGGCGGTACTTAACAACCTTATGAAGATTAATTAAACAAATCTCTCTATAACCGTGACTCAGCTTGTACGTGAGGACGTGGATGTTTAGTGGATAAGGCGACCGGTTACTGTTAACTTCTGCGACGCGGAGTCCAGTGTTTCGAATCCCGCTGATGAGAGTAAAATCTCTTTGACTCATTTTAGCACAAAAAAAACAAATTCACATATTCTAATAAAAAATGTAAGAATTGTGCTTTTAAATCATTCAAGAATATTCAACCAAATACGGTTTTTTTCTAAAATAGATAACTTAAAAGAACTAACAAAAACCACAAATTTTGATAAATAACTATCCCAACAGGTTATCGGGTGTTTTTTTTCGGGACAAGAATTACTATATTAATAAGATATTAGTAATTCAAGTCGATACATTCCAATCCGAAATACTTGCAGAAAACTGGCAGGAAATTATACATTATTTTGAAAATAAATTAAAAAGACTACTAAGAAATTTAATAATTCTGTTATGATTGAAAATGGCGTCTCATTATTATTATTATTTTAATTATTATTATTATATATTATTATATTATATTATTATTATTACATATTATTATTATTATTATTATTTTTAATTATATTATTTATTATTATTATTATTATTAATTCAGTATTATTATTATTATTATTATTATATTATTATTATTATTATTATTATTATTATTATTATTATTATTATTATTATTATTATTATTATTATTATTATTATTATTATTATTATTATTGTCATTATTGTAACCATTATTATTTTTAGTATATTTATGTAATTTTATTCTTTTTATTTTTATATTATTATTATTAATATTATTTATCATTATTATTATTTTATTATCCTTAATTATTAATTATTATAGTATTATATATTTTATTATTATTATTAATTATTATTATTATTTATTATTATTATTATTATTATCTATTATTATTTTCAATTATTAATATTATTATTATTATATTATTTATTATTATTATTATTATTATTATTATTATATATTATTATTTATTATTATATTATCATTATTATTTATATTTTATTATTATTAATTACTATTTATTATTATTAATTTAATATTATTTATTATTTTTATTCTAATTATTATTATGATTTATTATATTATAAATTATTTTATTATTATTATTATTATTATTATTTATTATTATTATTATTATTATTATTATTATTTTATTATTATTATTATTATTATTATTATTATTATATTATTATTATTATTATTATTA